>QRFJ01000593.1:172693-212817 GCA_006176705.1 Cocos nucifera
GATGACATTATCTCAGTCATTTGACTTGACTTCGAATGCTGTTGGGCACATAGTAAAGTTTGATGTCTAGGTTCTTCGACCCTGAGAGCGATTCGTGCAGTTTAGGTTTAATACCTTTTTGTTTACTAGGTGTTGATTATATAGATTTTGGACTACACCATTTACTATACGGTCTCACCTATCGCCATTAAGGTTGAACCTGGTTGAATGGACCCATTAGCGAGTGTAATGTTGCTCATGTAACAATGTTCCATTGTAGGAACTGGATGGCCAAGTAATTGGGAAGCCTAATTTTACTTAGTCCCGGTAAGAAAGTGAGTATCCCTAATGATTTGATTGGGATTTTAAAAATGTATCAAGGGGAGTACAAGAACATTTCTTTCACATAGGCCATGGGATAGATGTGAATACATAGAAAAAGTATTTCCATTTAGATTTTCACATCTGTACTGCAGGAATCGTAATTTATTTCACAAATATCCATCTTACATGAAGAGACTAGGGTTTGACGATTTCACCTAAACCCTAATCTATTCCAGATGTCTCAGGATTAGGCAAAAATAAATACCACAAGATAGGGCTTCAATGATTAGAAGACTGCACAATCTACACAGGTAGCAATGCCAATGAAGGGTTCTCGCTGATTCCATTTTTCTCTGTTACGTGCAAGTGTTGTACCAAAACGGGGTCCTATATCTAGCCCGGAAGCTGCCATTGTTCTCAATCGATTGGGATCGTTTGGCGAGTAAATTAAAATAGATTCTTTTAGTAGTGCAGAATCGAACTCATTTCTCTCGCTCTTTTAGGACGCGTAGATATCAAATGACTATAGCTTTATTTCTGATCACGCTAGAAACATGAACCTAACCTGCGGTCACACCAAATAATGGCGTTTTAGAAGAATCTGGTGATCACTCAATTGAACTGATCGATTATAATCGTCTGCGCATTGAATACCATGATGAGATTCAAACATTAGAGTTACAAGAAAAATACTCAGTTTGCTAAGCACAAATCACCCGATATTGTAGAGCTAAACTTGTTATCTTCTTTTGCTAGTCGAATAAATAAGTATCTCTGTATGAGCCAAAAGATGTTTGTGACTCAAACAGAGAACCTTCATAGGTCCTTATAGGTCATGGATTTGTCTAGATCGACAAAATAGAGTAGTTTCATTATTTGCATAAAGACACTCCTTGTCCATATATATTAAGTGTCACTCACTGACATATTTTTACTTGTTGTCTTTATTATATGTGACTTTGCTACAAAAGTTACCTTTGACTTGGTCCAAACGTTGACCATTATGCAAGACTTGACACTTGTTTTGAACCATCTAAATGTCATGCACCTATTAGAGACGATAGGTCTGGTGGGTGGGCTCTTGTCCCATCTCTAAACTCTAAAGAACTATGGCCCAAGAATAGAGGGCGCACGACACCTAGAGTGTGCTCACGAAAGTTGTGAGCGCGACTGTAGTACTTCTTATAGATTGGACATTGGACTTCTCATCATTCTCTATTTTAGAATTCCGATATATAGAGTTCTTTTACACTTTTTAAGAAAACTGGCGAATATTATGACGTGGTATTACTTTACATAAAGAGACCGCCTCGTCTAAGATGAGCAACAGAGGTCTATCAGTTCACACACCAAAGTAACAGAATTTGATCTGGTATTAATCAAACAGATAGGGATATAGTTGATTGGTTGGGAAGGAAAGGAGTTGGTTTCACGCATATATTATGATTGCATATATAAAGAAACCCTGCGAAGAACCCAAACTCAGGTATTAAGATTAATGAAAATTCAATTGGAGATCCACCGAATGACCCTTACACAATCAGGCCTTCCCTCTCCCCTCCTATCTACCACCGCATAAAGTTATGTCATTTCTTGTCTTTCTTGCTCTCCATGTCCAAAGGAGTATTTTCTTTGGAGAACCTTTGGTTTGGTAGCGATTTCGTATCGAAAGAATGGCATACCCAGTTAATTAGAAGAGCTGCTATTTCTTTTGGAATATAGCGGAGCAGACGACTTCTCATTCCTATCAGCTCGAAGAGTTTTGAAGTTCCAGATCAGATCTAGATTCTCGCGATTATTCTATATTAGGAGAGCGATGTATAGAAGAAAAGAAGAGATTCGCGAGATCCACAACCCGAAGGTGCATATCCTCTCGATAGACGGCCTAGTGCGCTTCGTGGCTAACGAATATCCCAGAAACCTCCGCTGCAAACAGGATCCATCCTCAATTCTAGGGTAAAAGTGATGGCGTTGACTCATGAGATCAGGTAATTGAAATTTGATTGTAATTTGATCTTTATTCATGAGTTTTATTTTATTAAAATTAAATAAGCAGAGTCACATTATCTGAATGAATCCATCACTCAAGATCTGTTGGGATCAAGAAAAAAGTTATATTTCTATGAAATAATATATCATCGCTTATAATACACTCATCAGTACATTTTCTGCAAAATTAAATAGAAATAAACCATATTCGTAAGAAAAAATATAAAACATAACACCGAAAAACACCCTTTTTATTGGACAGATATTCGAATAAAAATCAGGTAATTTTCCCATAAAGAGATGTCCACTCTTCAGGCACTGAAAATAATCAAAATTATAATGTGGAAATAAATAATTAAAGTTTATCACATTTTTATTATGTTAATAGAGTCAAAAATATTAAGTAAATTATGTTCCACTTAAAGAAAGTGTAATGACAAATGTGTCAATCAATTCTTTTGCTAGTATCTAGGGAAGAACAATAATTTTCTATAATCACGATTAGCACAGGTTTGGAGGTGTGGGTTCAAATGCTGCGGCCAATATAAAGAGAAGGCGTCTGTGGACTAAGAAATCATCATCGAGGTTCTGGGAGTAGCATCCTCTGTATTTACCTTAGAATGGTACAACAGTTACTGAATGTCCACTCTATTGGCGACAAGTGTCTCATGGGAGTCCATTTAGCTCAGGCTGAGAAGGAAGCTAACAAGATACGAAGTGTTTAACCAACAATTTGATCAAATATAATAGAACGAGAAGTCATATTTCTATGTCAGCTAAGCCTCTGGATCACTTAGGTGTTCTGAAACTCAAAATATTATAGATTCGACAGGTGAATCAAACTATCAAAAAATCTAAGCAGTATAGAAGGTAGAACTTAGCTGATCCATCATCAAACTAAAGTTTTTCGTGAAGGGCAGATTCAGATATCGACTTCAAAATTCGAAGATAATGTGTATTTGGGACTACTACGCATGGTATCGATTGCGCCCTTATAGTCCTCGGATGTTAATGTGGGAGATTAATTTGAAATACTGATCCACCAAAGTTGCAAATTCCATGTAACCTATTTGATCTGCGTTGGTGACTAATACATTCTAATAAATGTGTATAAAACATAGAATATAACTGTAAACAAAAGTTATTTTTGGTTATGTTTTTTCAAAACAACAAGAAGTTTCTATTATACTTCTAAAATGACTGCATGTATGAGTTGAAATGTGAAGTTCTTGCAAGATTGAATCATACTAGATTTGATACATAAGGGATTAAGGTTCTTTATTCTGTCATAGTTCGATAAAAGTTTGTATCGCACTCGGACTGAAACCATCAAGCATGCAATTACATGTTATTGAGGATGATATGTTATTCAAGTATAGATTATTGTATGCCTAAATAAAGTTTGATTGTTCTCATAACCAAGAAGTATTGAAGACACTGGTATGGCATGCTGCAAGATTATGAGTACATCTGCACTGAACGTGAACAACTCTGGACTTTTCTCCTATTAACTACTCGATGAAATTTGATATAAGTATCGGACTGGCTGACTTTAAAGAATCGTCATGATCTAGTACTGTTAATTAATAATTTATTTTAAAAGAAAAATTATTAAAAGTCATATTTTTAATTTTTAAGAATTAAAAGTATTGAATAATTTTATGATTTTATAAAGAATGGATTAAATTATCAAAGGAGATATATTCAGATCTAAGAAAATAAATTATAATTCATAATTAAATTTTAAAATAAAAATTTATATTAACAGAATTCCATAATGAACTGAAGATGGATTCAAAATTTTAAAAATATTTTAATTAATTCAAAAATCTTAATTAATTAAGTATTGGGCTTTTTTTTATTTTTTTATTTGTTAACTCTTAATTTTTTTTTAATCTATTTTTTAAATTTTTATTTTAAATAATTAAATTTAAAATTTTATTTTAATTATAATTGAACGTAACTTAGCCTTCAATCCTCGAGAAATAGTCCACATCCCGACTTCCAACCACTTATTTATAAATAATAAAAACTCACGAATTCTAAAGTTTGTATTTGCAGCATATATTTTGGATGCGACTCAGCTCTGGTTTGAAGTATATGGAGCCACATCAGAAGAGGATCTTCTTCTGATTCTCAATCCTTTAAGAAAAGGCAAAGAGAAAAAATGAAGAAATAAAACGGTGATCACATGAGAACGGTGCACAGTATCAGGCTGGGAATCATGCACCATGAACCTAACTAAAGACAGCCCTTAGACCCGAGTAAGTTATGTCAAAGATGAAGTGGCTTCCTTTCATAAGAATGGAGGCACTAATGTTGAAGAAGAAATCTGTCCTTATCTAAAATATTACTCGAGTTCTCATCTGGAATCCAAAAACAGACTGAGAGAGGACAAACACAAGCTAATTATTGGACACAGAGATAATTTATATTACTATTATACTTCTTATAATTTTTCATTTATGATATTACTGACTGGGTATTAGATATCAGAAGTTCTTACCATATTTGTAATTCATTATAAGGGTGGCAGGTCGATAGGAGATTCGAATAAAATGAGAGGTTCCTGAATGTTGGAGATAGAGATCAGTTCTAGTTCTAGCCATTAGGATCATAAACTTGTATTTGAGTCTCATACTATTGTTCTTAGTGATTGTCACTTTTGTTCTAGTTTTCTTTTGAATATCATTTCTGTAGACCTTTTAGCCAAAAATAATTATAAAATTTTAATAAAGAAGCCACTTTATACCTGTATTTGATAGTATTACATATTCCTTGGACATTTGAACAATGGTATACTACTATATGGACAACCTGTTAATATGTTTTATCTTGGCAAGCATCTTAAGATAGATAGTGGTGGTCTCGTATCTATTATGGACTATAGGCTAGTCAGCATTAACAAGAACAGGAATAAAATAGATTGACTCAAGAAGAAAATCTGAAGTTAGTTGATTGTAATATTACTTCCAACTCTATGAGTCTTATCTTCTTAGAAAAATGACCAAGTCATCTTTTTACTGAAAAGGTGAGAGAGCCACTGAGTCTTAAGTCTTGTACCCACTGATGTTTTGTTGAGCCTATTGAGCATAAGTGCCCAGAGATGGTATCTTTACTTTTAAATATTTGTGGATGTCTATCTAGGTATGGATATATCTTTTTGATGAAAAGAATAAGTTTGGATTCATTTTTTGAAATGTTTTAAACAATTTTGAAATCGAATTAGAAAAATAAACTGAAAAGAGTATTAAAATCCTTTGATCTGATCGAGGAGGTGAATACCTTTCTGACGAGTTTCTCACATATCTAGGAGAGAATGGGATTCTCTCCTAATGAACTCCTTCAGGATCACCACAATATAATGGTGTGTTTGGAAGAAGAAATCGAACTCTGTTAGACATGGTCCAATCCATGATGGGTTTTGCTAGCTTGCTGATATCCTTTTGGGGATATACACTTGAATCGACTTGCTATCTTTTAAATAGGATTCTAAGTAAGTCTTTAATTAAAATTCCATATGAGATATGTATAGGGTGTAAGCTAGCATTTCACACCTTAGGATCTGTGGGTGCCCGGCTTATATGAAATAGTTAATCATAGATAAACTTGTACCTAGGTTTAACAAGTGCACATTCATAGGGTACCCAAAAGAAGCCAAAGGATATATGTTCTACCATGCTGATGAAAACAAAAGATGTTTTGTCAGCCTTATCAGTAATCTTTTTAGAAAATGAACCTTGGTGAAAGAACTTACTTGCTCCAAAGATTGAAACTTAACGAAGTTCAATAGTAGACTATACGGACACTAGTAGCTAATACGTAGAATAAATTTTGTTAGATGAAAATACGGAGCCCAGTGTACCTGCATCATTAAGGTGATCTAGTAGAATATGATCAGTAGCAGATAGATCTATGGTTTTTTAAGTCTGGGAAGTGATCCATTGACTCGATAGAATGATGAGGATCGATCACTATAGGATGGCAATATAGAAGATTTGATTTCGAAAAATGGCTTGAGGCAATGAAATTTGAAATGAAAGTTCATGAGGTCAATGATGTATGGACATTGGTTAACCCATCTGAAGGGGTTAAACCCATTAGATGTAAGTGGTGTTCAGAGGAGGAGGGGCGTGGATGAGAAGGTGGAGGCCTATAAAATCCATCTGGTAGCTAAAAGATATCATCAAGTTATGGTATGACTATGACGAGATATTCTTTCCTATGGCAATGCTTAATCCATTTGGGATAATGTTTATGATGCTGTCCATCCTGGACTATTAGATCTGCAGATGGAATGAGACAACTTTTTCTAAATGAAGAGCTAACCGAAGAGGTGTATATGATAAAAACCTGGGAGTTCATCATCTGAGGAATGAGTCAAGTATCAATTTGAGATCCATATTACGGAAATTGAAGCAGCATCTCAGAGTTGGAAATCATTTATAAGGTGATCAACATATATAGGCAATCATTAAGAATGGAGAAAAGTCCTACATTTATAAGTGATAAATGATCCAATGTGGTATTTTTGTCCTGTAACATGAATGATAAATCTCTTAATCGAAATAGACATCCCTGCACTACACAGGAATAAGGTTTGGTTGTCATCTCAAATTCTCATGAAGGACTTGGGTGAGCAATACCCTATATCGTTAGGGATAAGATCTATAGGAAATAGATCTAAAAGGACTGCTTGGACTATCCAATCTCACATATTTATACGAAATTAAAATTCGCCTGATAGAGATGTTCTAGTATAAGAGAATATCCAAAAGGAGCTATCTTTCGAATAGACACCATGGTATTTCTCTTTCCAAGAAGGATTGTCCAAACAACTTCTGAAGAAGAGAGAGCATATGAGTAAGTCTCTATGCTTGCAGTGGATCTAAATCAACGTATGCTAATGAATAGTATGAGACCAGATGTACATACTCACTAGAAGTAGTTAAGTAGATACCACACCATCAGCATTAGGACAGAAACCACCATAGAATTGGTTGATGAAAATCGGAAAGCATACCACTTTTAACGGATATTCTGATTGCTTAACCATACCTGCAACAGTTAAGGTGACTGATTTATAGGTCGAGTCAGATCTGAGACCTTATTTAATTTACAGACTTTCAATTTTTAATCTAACCATGATGATAGAGAAGATGGTCCGGGTTAATATCCTTTTACCTAAATATTGGATTTCATCTATTGAAAAAAGATCTAAGCAGCACACTATGGAAGACTTTGTATGGATGGTGGAGTACATCGCAGTATTAAATACTGCAAATGAAGTAGTGTGACTGAGGAAGTTCATTATCGAGCTTAGAGTGCAACCCTCCCTTGACACCGGTCCTTGCTCTTACTACAACAGCATCAGTACCATTGCTCAGGTGAAGGAACCGAAAGCATATCAGTGAACAAAGCACATACTGCGCTGCTACCACTTCGTCTGAGAGATCATGAATCAAGATAATATCGATCTTCAAAAGATCGATCGAAAGGAGACACTTGGCTGACCTTCACTATAGCTTGGTAAGCAAAGAAGTTCAAAATCCATAAACAGTTTGAAGATGGATATTAGATACTATAACCGAGTAGCCATAGGGATAAGTGGAGTTGTTGAAAATTATCCAAAGCCAGTATCAGCCTCTACTAAATGATTGTACTATTTTATAATTATAAATAATTTATTATTAAATAAAATAAATATTCTATCATTTTTATCATAATGTTTACATCTTCTAATGAACTTCTTTGTTGTGATGAAGTCCTTAGGACTATTTAGTTTTGATAAAGAGAGAATTTATCGATTAGTCCTTAAACTCTTCACGATCAAATGATATGTTGTTAATTAGGATGATAACATTTATCGAGTATAAATCATTGTATGCCATAAAGTTGATTGTCCTCTTAACCAAAAAGTATGGAGATATTGGTATGGCATACAGGTGAGATATAAGGATACATCATCATCGAACGTGATCAACTCCAGAACATTCTATTGTCGAGAAATGCTCTAATAGGATATGGGTATGTGTTTCTTAGACTTGAGATCACCATGATGGCTTGCGAGTAACTCACTGTACTTTGATGTTGGACTGTCTGAATTTTTAATTCAGTGATGAAAATTTTTAGGCATAGTCATGTGCTTGTGAAGTCGATGAGTGATCAAGATGGGATTGACCACTCCAAGAGTTGGAGAAAATATATTACTATATTTTAATTTAGCAAAACCTTGGCTAGGATAATCCATGAGATGGATTTGGTATTTTAAAATATAATGTGGATGATAAAATTAGGGTAGATTTAAACTTTGAATCATTTTACGAGCATTTAGGTCAGGGGGATGAATTATATGAAAACTATATCCACACGGGTTCTAAGAGTATTGCTTTACACATTTGACCTATCCGGCCATCGAGTATCATTACTAGATGATCACTTTGATTGATAAAAAAATTTATTTCAATGTTAGTGGATTAGATTTGAACCTATGGGGTCACATACATAAGTGGTCTTGATCTGATCGGATGGTTGATCAATGATTTAGAATCATTCTAAAATCAAACAATCAATACGATTGATGTTTGACCTAATGCAAGTATTATAGGAGGATCGATTAGCAATTGGATTGCTAATTGACTTAATTTAATTAAGCCAGAGAGCTGAGATTAAGTCTAATTAAATATGATTTAATTAGATTTGGGTTGGGCTTGATTCGATCAAGTTCAATTGATTTATTGGATAAGCGAGTTGCAAAGAAGAACAAGTCCCTATTCAATTAGGACTTATATGCACCCAATTTTTGATTTGATTAAAATTAAATTAAATTTAAATTTAATTTAATCTAATTTAATTAGTCTTTTAGTTAGAATAAGATTATCTTTAATTAGGTTTCATTAGTTTTGATTTAATTAGATTCATATAATAAGTTGGACCAAGTCAAAACTAGAAGTCCTAGTGTGACTAGGATTTCTCCATCTCGCCCCACCTTACTTTCCATGCCCCCCCATGCCAATTCCCTTAGAATTTTCATAAAAAAATTTATTTCTAGAGAGTATCGATGCTTTTTTTATGTCTTCCATCATTTTAGAAGAAAATTAGTTATGGAATAGGTCTAAACAAATAAGTTTGTTTTGACCTAGGTCACTATTGGATAGAGTTTGATATATCATCTTTCCTTATCTCTTTGAGGCACCAAACTACCTGATTTTTTTTTAATTCTTTTGTGAGGAATATAAAACTTTCTTACAGATATTCTCTAGAGTCTACAAAAAAAAATAAGGAGGGAACACCCAAGAGTTGGGCACCCAAATCCTTGCTCAATTTGGACCTGCCTTTCTAGGTATTTCACCTAGACAAGAACTCTATCATAACTCTCTATTTAAAAGGAGTTAGGGCATGATTTTTTTATAGGTTTTAGATCTGAGAGAGTGGTTTGGGACGTGGGAAGATTGGGTATAAAGAGGATCTACACATGATGCTTCATTGAGACACAAACCATTGTGTCCTGTTGAGAGAAAAGGAAGGGAGAATAAAGGGTTCTTCTTCAGGGTTTCTCTTGATTCTCTTCTTTCTCGTTTTGTGAGATTTTAGAAGAGTGATTCCTTTCCAAATCCTCAACTTCCTCTTTTGATTATTGGAGGATCTAAGGTTTGGAGAAGGAGGCTTCTAATCAGCCATTAAAGGAGGATTAGCACAGTACTAGCATGCTGTGCTGATTTCCTATCGCTGGACATTAGATCAATGATTGAGACCTTGTGTGGACATCCTATAGAGGCCAGATGCATGTGCGTCTTAGAGCAATGACCTCGGTCTCAGATCAGCAAGTTGAAGAATCCAACTTGCAAAGGTATGAGAGATTCGATCTCTTTTTCTCTTTCTAGATTAGATCTAGTATAACTTTTATGTTGATGTGATCAACATCATCTTTGCTTGATTTTTAATTTTAGATTTAATAGCATGCATAGATCATGAGATAAGATTCAAGATCTAGGGTTAATTCATGTATTTTAATAAATTAATATGATTATTTTATTACTTTTGCTGACTAATTTTGAAAAAAGTTTTAAAATATATTCATGAAATCCTACATCTTTCCTTCAGAAAGGGAGCAAGGGATAGTCTCAGGGATAATGACTAGATGAGCTACTTTCCTATGCTTGGTTTCATTTCTAGGATTGAGATTAGAGAAGGTCGGATTGGACAAACTCCTAGATTCGCTAGATCAGGATATTTTGGAAGTCATTTGAATCAAGTAAAATCTGGAAAAACTCTCTAAAATCGAAATAAATTGATGGATGAACTCAAAGAAGCCTCTAAAGATAAGAAGTAAGTCACGAGGTTCTCCTCCTGTTCCTAGCCGGCTGTGGGGGCACATGAGGACCGTCGTCCTCGCTTCTCCCCCCATCCCGTCCTTTGTGGACGGGGCCTTCGACTTTGCTCACGCTAGGACGAGGTTCTCCTCCTGTTCCTAGCCGGCTGTGGGGGCACATGAGGACCGTCGTCCTCGCTTCTCCCCCCATCCCGTCCTTTGTGGACGGGGCCTTCGACTTTGCTCACGCTAGGACGAGGTTCTCCTCCTGTTCCTAGCCGGCTGTGGGGGCACATGAGGACCGTCGTCCTCGCTTCTCCCCCCATCCCGTCCTTTGTGGAACGGGGCCTTTGACTTTGCTCGTGCTAGGACGAGGTTCTCCTCCTGTTCCTAGCCGGCTGTGGGGGCATTTCCGCTCGCTTTTTTCCCAGTGACCCTGAAACGATAGTGTCGAGCAACAAGGTTTTATTGAGGGAAACTACTGGTAGTACATTCTCAGGTTTTCTGAGTTCCAAGGTCGGGGAAGCGCTAGTCCTCCGAGCTCCTTTAGGCGATAGGTTACCAGGTCGGATGACCTCTACCACTTCGTACGGACCTTCCCAATTTGGGACGAGCTTCCCTTGACTCTGGGGCTGGGAGACGGCTGCTCGTCGGAGCACTAAGTCCCCAACTCTGAACGCCTTGCTTTTGACTCTGGAATTGTAATACCGAGCCACCTTCCGTTGGTAGGCGGCCATTCGGATGCGGGCTGCCTCCCTCTTTTCTTCCAGAAGGTCGAGGTTGGTTCTGAGGTCCTGGGAGTTGAGTTGCTCGTTGAAGCCCACGATTCGAGCAGACGGGAGTTTGAGCTCGATCGGGATGACTGCCTCGGTGCCGAAGGCCAAGGCGAAGGGTGTCTCGCCGGTCGGTACCCTCTGCGTTGTTCGGTATGCCCAGAGGAACGTGGTAGAGTTCGTCTACCCAGGCCCCTTTTGCCCTGTCGAGCCTCGTCTTGAGGCCTTGCAGCAGGGTCCGATTGGTCACTTCGGCTTCCCCATTGGCTTGCGGATGAGCCACCGATGTGAAGTGGTGGGAGACGTTTAGTCCTTCGCAGAACTCGGCAAACCGGGCTCCAGCGAACTGTCGCCCATTATCGGTTATGAGGGCTCGGGGCAGACCGAACCGGCAGATCAGCGTCTTCCAGACGAAGTCCTGCACCTTGGCCTCGGTGATCTTCGCTAGTGGTTCCGCCTCGACCCACTTGGTAAAGTAGTCGATCGCGACCAGGAGGAACTTCCGTTGTCCGGACGCCGTTGGGAAGGGGCCGAGGATGTCCATCCCCCACTGCGCGAAGGGCCAGGGTGCAGTGAGCGGAGTGAGTTCGGATGCCGGCTGCCTTTGCACGCTGGCGTTCTTCTGGCAGCGGTCACACCTCTTCACGTATTCCGTGGAATCACGAAGTAGGGTTGGCCAGTAGTACCCTTGCCGAAGTAGTCTTTGCGATAGGGATCTGGCTCCCGCGTGACTTCCGCAGAGTCCTTCGTGGACATCCTGTAGCGCGATGCAGGCCTCAGAGGGTCGGAGGCACCTCAGCAACGGGAGGGAGTACGACCTTTTATATAACCTGCCCTCGTACAAGACGTAGCGGGAGGCTTGACTCCTGAGCTTCCGAGCTTCTCTCCGGTCGTGGGGAGGACCCCTTCTTCGAGGTAGGCGATCAGCGGATCGATCCAGCTGGGCTCGAAGTCCGTCCGCAGGACGGCCTGAGGTTCCTCGGTGGTCGGGCACTTCAGAGTTTCCAGAAACACCTCTTTTGGTAGTTCGGCCGGGGCAGAGGTGGCCAACTTGGAGAGGAGGTCGGCCCTTGTATTCCCGGTCCTTGGGATGTGCCGAATGTCGAAGCTGTCGAAGGCTGGTATTAAGTTCTTCACCTTCCCGAGGTACATCACCATGCTTTCCTCCCGCGCCTCGTAGCTGCCGCCGACCTGACCGACCACCAACTGGGAATCGCTATAGACTTGAAGCCGACCCACCTTCAATTCCCTGGCTATCTGCAGCCCGGCTATCAGCGCTTCATACTCGGCCCCATTGTTGGTTGTGGGAAACTCGAAGCGCAATGCGTACTCGGTGACGATCCCCTCGGGGCTAACCAGGACCAGCCCTGCGCCGGCCCCGCTAGAGTTGGATGAGCCATCCACATGCAGAACCCAGGCGCCTTCAAGAAGGTCGGCCCTTTCTTCAGGGAAGCTCGACCGCCACAGCTCGGCTTCGTTGGGGCCTGGTCTCCCTCCGATGATAGTCTCGCTTGATTCAAGCTCGGCTTCAACTGGTGCGGTGCATTCCAGCACGAAGTCCGCCAGTATCTGAGCCTTGATCGATGGCCTGGGCCGGTAATTGATGTCGAACTCCGTGAGCTCGATCGCCCATTTGGCGATTCTTCCTGAAGCGTCTGCTCGGTGGAGGACGGCTCTTAATTGGTTGGTCCGTGAGGACCGTGATGGTATGCTCCTGAAAGTAAGGTCGGAGCTTCCTGGCTGCGATCAGAAGACAGTAAATTAGTTTTTCTAACTTGGAGTACCTGGTCTCCGCGTCCCTCAAGGCTCGGCTCACGTAGTAGACTGGTTGTTGCGCCTTCGCATCTTCCCTGACCAGGACAGCCGCCAGGGCCATTGGAGAGACAGCTAGGTATAGGAGCAGCCCTTCTCCAGGTTCGGGCTTTGCCAGCAGTGGGGCGCGCCGAGGTAGTTTTTAAGCTCCTCGAATGCCTGTTTGCACTCCGCTGTCCAGCAAAAATCTTTCGGTCGCCTGAGGACCTGGAAGAAAGGCAGGCACCGCTCGGCCGACCTTCGAGACAAAGCGGTTCAAGGGACGCCACCTTCCCAGCCAGGCGCTGAACTTCCTTAATTGTTTTCGGGGCAGTCATCTCCTGGATGGCTCGGATTTTCTCGGGATTTGCCTCGATTCCGCGTCTCGACACCATGAATCCTAAAAATTTTCCGGAGGTCACGCCGAAGGCGCATTTGGTCGGGTTCAACTTCATCTTGTGCCTCCTAAGCGCACCGAAAGTTTCTTCAAGGTCGGCGAGGTGGTCTGTCGAGGCTCGGCTTTTGACCAGCATGTCGTCCACGTACACCTCCATGTTGCGGCCGATCTGCCCCTTGAAGACCTTGTTGACCAAGCGCTGGTAGGTGGCTCCTGCATTCTTGAGTCCGAAAGGCATGACCCTGTAACAATAGAGACCTCGGTCAGTACAAGGGCTTTTCTCTCGGCTCCAGGTTGGGTCCATCAATTTTGCTATGAAAAATTGCCAAGCCCTTGAAGCGTAGGTCCCACCAGAAATCCAACACTGGCGGCATACACCTATCGCCTCAGAAGATTACTCGAGTCACGAGAGTCGACTCCGCACATAATATGGTGGATCCACTTACAAATCCGTTGGACTAGCAGAAGATCGAAGCCCACCTTGAGAAGATGGGATATAGATTTGTAGCCAATTAGCTTTAGGTCAAATGGGAGTTTGTTAGATATATGTGCCCTAGAAGCCAGAATTGGCTGACACTTGTAATATACTTCGAAGGACAAAATTATAATTTTGACTATAAATAATAAAATAGATTATTTTCTATCACATATGTGTATTTAGTGTCTGTGATACATCCTTTGAATTGATGGTAATGATAATTCTTATTTTCAAGAGTTGAAAATTTAAGACAAGAATTTTCATTATTAACTCATAAAATGCTCTTGACCGTAGGATTATCATGAGGATGGTGATTGATCCAGAAGGTTAGTATACAATCATTTCTTTATAGTAGATGAGTCTTGAGTCTATGGTGTAGAGACACCGGAGTGAGAGTATAAGTACTCGTTAGAGAATGAGGGCACTGAGCATGACCACCTCGAGTAGTCATAAGGAAGTCTACCTTCTCGTCGATGACTAACTTAAAGCCACAGTGGTGTGTCTGATTCTTTGACTTGAGGTGCATCGATAGTTCACCTTGAGCGTGTTATAGTTTGACTACACCATGACTCGATCTCCTAGCCATTCGAAACCCAGAGGTGTATGTTGGCTATAGAATGTTCATTGTAGGAATTAGATTGCACCAAGATGGAATCTATCAACCTTGGTAGATGAGGAGCAGCCCTATGATGATCATGAGAATCAAGTCCATAAGCCCATGGCCATGGTAGAGAGTGAAATAATAGAAAGAGTTTCTATTAAGGATTTCACATCGGTCTTGAATCAAATGATTAAATCATATGATAGAGATTAGAGTTTGATGAGTTCACCTTAACCCTAAACTCATCAGGGCTCAAGATAGAAGAACTTAATCACACAAGTAGCTGTACCGAGAGGTTCATTTTCAGTTTTGATGTGTTGCCACCATATACTGCTAGGTGTCACTGGTGGATTTTGGAAGCAATTAGAATGATTTAGATGATCGACCATTCTAGTTGTCTGAATCAGAAGAGTTCTGATCCATCAAAAGGAGTTTCGATGATGACGATGATGGAGATCATGACATATCCCATTATCATATAGAACTAAACCTAACTAGATCATATAAACAAGAGTTTGGATTTGGATATCATCAATTGAACTAACCAAGTTCAATTGATTTGAATTAGATTCAATTAGGTTCATAGAAATCGTGTTAGCACACGATTGAACCTAACATTCTCCTTTTTCTATCATTATAAGTTCTCTCAACTGAGCCAAATATGTTTATGCTCACTCAGGTACCTTTACCTGATCTGACTGGAGCTTGTCCAGGTAAGAAAAGGGTTGTCTTAATTTATGAGATAAGTTTGAGGCAACATCTGCCATTTTCCATCACCTGCTAATTCTTGTCCTTTGACTTTGGTCAAATGTTGACCTTTGACCCTTGGACATCTACCCACGTGTCATGCACTTATTGGAGAGCAGATAGGGGCTTGTCCACTTATTGGATTTTGGAAAGGAGGGGCTGCACGCCTAGGATGGCGTGCGCCCATGGATAGGGACACCTGGAGTCCTATACGGATGGGATTTCAAGTTGCTTCTTAGTTTCAAACTAGATGACCCTCACCTATAGAATTTGACCAGTCTTAGGTGCCATCTAAGGATGAATCTATGGGTCTATCATCTTATTGGATGAGGTGATGTCATCCCATCAATCAGATTTAGGTCTGATTGCACGAAGCAACGTGATTGGTCGGGGTGATGTGGCACTGCGTGGCGCAGCAGGGTCTATATAAAGACTTATCTACGCCCAACTTTTTGTGAACTCTCTCCTAGCCCACACCCCAAGGCTACCTCTCTCCCTCCTCCATGCCATCTTCTGATCATCTCTCTCCTCTCCACACCCAAGGAATTTGGGCCTTCGATTTGGTGCGATCCAGCCAAGAAAAGACTGACGACAAAGGAAGAAGGCAGCACTACTGTATGGACGATAGCAGATCTTCGAAAGGAGTTTCGAAGATCTTCCAAATCAGATCTAGATCTAACTTTTAGAGACATGATAAAGAAGGAGAAGATCTTCATATCCAGCCTGAGTGGATATGGGTAGAGGCTAGGCGTTTGCATGGCTAGATCCAGAACCTTAGGCTATCAGCAGATCATCAACGGGTAGTCGGATTACCCATATCAAGATAAAACTAATTTAGATTTAATTTAATTTATTTTCTTATTTATCAGATCATAAAATTAGATCTGAAAAGTGTCAGATCTGATTTAGATCTAAGAGAAAATTTTTGAAATATGCCTCTTGATCTAATCAGATTTGAACGAACCTGACCCAGAAAATTAGAATTTCTCCTTCAGCATTGATATACTACACCTCACAAACAGAATCAGCCATAGTGTGCTACTTGAAACTCTTCCAGTAGATAGCCCCACCATTAAGAATGAATATATATCCGACACACTCTTGCTATCATCATAATTAGATTGAAAATTGGAGTCTATGAACCCTACAAGTTTCAAATTCGATTCACCATATATAAGCCATTGGTCCTTAATATTTCTTAAATATTTTAGGATGGTTTTAACAATCTTCCAATGGTTCTCTCCTGGATCAGATTGGTATCTACTCACTATCCCTAGTGAGTATACCACATCTGATCACGTACATGTCATGGCGTACATTATAGAACCTACTATCGAAGCATATGGTATTCTACTCATATGCTCTCTTTCTAGAGGTGTTGTTGGACAATCCCTCTTTAAAAAAAATATTTCATGGCCTATCGGTAGATAGCCTTTCTTAAAATTCTTCATGCTGAACCGTTTTAGTATAGTTTCAATGTACGTAGATTAGAACAATCCAAGCAATCTTTTAGATCTATCTCTATTGATCTTCATACCTAGGATGTAGGAAGCTTCTACTAGATCTTTCATGGAAAATTGTGATGACAGCCAGATCTTTATTCCTTGTAATGTAGGGATATTATTCTCGATTAAGAAAATATCATCCATATACAATACTAAGAATACTATTGCTGGACCATTAGCCTACTTGTATATGTTGGATTTCTTTTCATTCTTAACGAAGTCATACGTTTTGATTGTTCTATCAAATTGTATGTTTCAACTCCAAGATGCCTGC
The DNA here is from genome assembly GCA_006176705.1 of Cocos nucifera. Classification (NCBI taxonomy): domain Eukaryota; kingdom Viridiplantae; phylum Streptophyta; class Magnoliopsida; order Arecales; family Arecaceae; genus Cocos; species Cocos nucifera. Next base: position 189,863 of record QRFJ01000593.1, read on the forward strand.
TTCAATCCATAAATGGACCTCTAAAGCCTACACACCTTAGACTCATCTACAGTTGTGAATCCTTCAGGCTATATCATATACACCTCTTCATCCAATTCTTCATTTAGGAAAGTCATTTTCACATTCATCTGCCAAATTTCATAGTCTAGATGGATAGCAATGATAAGTATAATCCGAATGGACTTGAGCATTGCCACAGGAGAGAACATCTCATCATAATCAGTACCATAACATTGATGATACCTCTTGATAATCAGATGGATTTTATAGGTCTCCATCTTTTCGTCTGTGCTCCTTTTCCTTTTGAAGACCTACTTACATCCTATAGGTTTTACCCCTTTAGGTAGGTCAACTAATGTCCATACATCATTGACTTTCATGACTCCATTTTTGATTTAATAGCCTCAAGCCATTTCTCAGAGTTGAATCTCTACATTGCATCAATGTAGGTGATCGAATCCTCGTCGTTCTCATCAAGTTTGATAGGATCCCTGTCTCGAACCAATAAACCATACTATCTATCCGATTGACGTGGTACTTTACCAGATCACCTTAAGGGTGCATCTATAATGGATTCTAGTTTTGGTCTAATCAGATCCAACTCAGGTTCAACAACTTGTATCTATTCTTCCACCTACCAAACTTCATCAAGTTCGACCTTAGAAGCATTAGTTCCTTCACTAAGAAACTCCTTTTCTAAAAAGACTACCTTAAGGCTGTCAAGCATTTTTTGCTCATCAGCAAGGTAGAAGTAATACCCTTTGGTTTCTTTTGAGTAACCTATAAAACTACACTTATCAAACCTAGGTCCAATCTTGTCTATCATTAAATGTTTGACATAAGCCAAACACCCCCAAATCCTAAGGTGTGAGAGCACTGGCTTACACCTTTCCCATATCTCATATGGTATTTTATTAATAGATTTACTCAGAATCCTATTTAGAATGTAACAAACTGACTCGAGCACATATCCCCATAAGGAGATCGATAAAGCAGCAAACTCCATCATGGATCAAATCATGTCCAACAGGGTCCGATTCCTTCTTTCAGATAAATCATTATGTTATGGTATTCTAGGAGGGGTCCGTTGAAAGATTATCTCATTCTCTCCTAGATATGTCAGAAATTCATTGAAAAGGTACTTTCTCCATCGGTCAGATCGAAGAGTTTTAATACTCTTTCTAGTTTGCTTTTCTACCTCATTTCAAAATAGTTTGAACATTTCAAATGACTCCGACCTATGCTTCATTAAACAGACACACCTATATCTTGATAGGTCATCTATGAAGATTATGAAGTAGAAATATCCACCTCTGGTACTTAAGCTCATGGGTCCACATACATCTAAATGTATTAGACTTAGGAGTTCAGTGGCTCGCTCACCTTTTTCAGTAAAAGATGACTTGATTATTTTACCAAGAAGACAGGACTCATAGGTCGAAAGTGATTCACAATCACTAATCTTAATAATTTCTTCTTGAGCTAACATGTTTATTTTGTTCTTATTAATATGACCCAGCCTATAGTGCCAAAGATAGACTTTGGACACATCACTAATTCTAGGATGTTTATCGGTGGATTAAACCACATTAATAGGCATAGTTAATAAATAAATACTGTAATTCAATTATCCAATAAAAATTATAACATCATTCAAAATGACATTATAATTTTTTTTTTATTGATATTTCATAACCATTAATGGTCAAAAGGCCTACAGAAATGACATTCAATAAGAAAGTTGGACAAAAATGACATTCATTAAGAATAACTTTACTTGAATTGATTACAAGATTTATGATTCCTAAAGCTAGAATTGGAACTTATTTTCCATCTCCAACGTTCAGGAATATCTCATCTTGGTCAAATCTCCAACTAACCTGCAAAACCTACATAGAATTATAAATATGATAAGGGCTTCTAGTATCTAATACCTAGGTAGTAGAATCAAATAAAAAAAAATTACAAGGTGTTATCATATAATTATCTTGCCTAGCAACCACTTGCTTCCTCCTCAGCCTGTTCGGATCCAGGGAGGCAATGTATAAAGGATAGTTTCTCTTCCAGTGTCCCTGCTTCTTATAGAAGAAGCAGTCTACCTAGCTCTGATCGAGCTTGCACTTCTTGATCTGATCCTGTGCAGTCATCCCGACATTAGGCTACATCTTCTTATTCTTCTTCTTCTTGTTCTTTTCTTTCTTAATGGATCGATGACCAGAAGAAGACCCTTCCACTACATTCACCATCTCTTTGTAGAGTTGGTGATCCTTTTCAAAGTTCTGCAGCAACCCCAACAAGCCATGGTAGTTGACTGCAAGCTTTGTCATTCTAAAATGAGTCAGAAAAGGAAGGACTTGGGCAAGGAAATAAGGGATCGCATTCTTATCGAGCTACTGGTGTAGGAGAAAGCCCAGCATGCTAAGGCGCTCAATCATCTCGATCATGTGCAATACATGATTGGTGACTGAGGCTCCATCCCTCATCTGAGCGTTGAAAATGGCATAACTTATTTTATGCCTTTCAATGTCATTAGGCTTGCCAAAATAGTCGTTCAACATTTGAAGCATCTCCTATGTCCGTGCATTTTCGAACCTATGGTTGAACTCGTCGTTCATTGCCACCAGCATTATGCACCGAATGGTGGTGCGGTCGTTGAGTCACTTCTAATAAGTGTCTCATACCACTTCTCTAGCATTTGGAGTTGGCTCCTCAGGTACTAGATCCATTACTATATAAAAGATTTGCTAATGCTCCATGATGATTTTCAACTTACGATATCAGCTATTGAAGTTGGATCCCAGTAATTTATTATTGTTTAACAATGATCGGAGCGATAGGTTAGTGGCCATTTCTGCATAAAAAAATAACCAAACCTAATTAGTATATGAATCAATTATCCTAAAGACTTAGACATTAGTCTAAAGGTTCTCCTACTATTTTATATGAATTAATAGCCTCTACCTCCAATTCCAGAAATTACTTTAATTTCTTAGTGGGTACTAGAATCCACATAGACTACACATGAGCCCAACTTTGATTGGTCAACCCATGTGTATCTATTGGTAGATTTAAAATCAATTATTTCTCTAAACAACTTCTAGTAATATTGATTTTGCCCCGAAAACCTAATCAGTAAGCTTTGCCCTCTACTGAAAAAGTCTGATTAGGTCCAACCATTAACATGATCATATTTGATTTTTTCTAACCAATAAATAATCAAGCCCAACTTTGGTTGGCCAACCTAACCACCATCAAAAAGATTTAACCAAATTATCATTTGATGAATGATAATTTCATTAGTCAATAATCACCAGGCCTTTGGGCTTCCAGTGATCATTATACTAATGAACCTATTATCACTCAACTTAATGGGAGGCTATGATTTAGTTATCTACATAACTATTTTATTTTTAAGAATCTAATAATTTTAGAGAATTTAATTAACATATTTTAAGAAGTGGAAGAAATTTAGCGAGCCAATTTTGATCCTCCCACTAACTTCATAAAGTCAGATTAAAAAGTATCTAATCTAAGTTGGCATTAGGAGCACCTAAATTAGTCAAACTGATTTACCTAATTGACATGGGTGAGCCCAAATTATCATGTGATCTAATCAAAATCTAATTCACCAGGATGGCTAGGTAAGTGAGATCAGTGGAAGGGATATGCCATTAACTCATCAAAAATCGAATCAATGTGAGTAGCTCCCAATTAAAAACCACTGGTCAAACTGCCAGACTTACCTTAGACACTCTTCAGTTCATTAGTTTCAATTTGATCAACCTAGTAATTACGAGTTCGACCGTGAAGCTACGAATCAAGTCCATTTGGTTCTTGTTAAAGGCATGGACTTAACCAACTACAACTATTGTAATTTAGTCTATAGAGTCCTTAACCTAATCTAAATTAATATTTAATTAGATTTGATTAATTATTCTAAATTAGTCCATTCTTTAACTAACCTTACGTCTAACTCAATTTATGGACCTAATTCAGCTAATCGAATAACACACATGTTTATGATTAATGACTTAGAGTCTTAATTCATAATTCTAGATACAAAATTATTATATTTAATTTTGTTTAAGTTTATGGACTGAGGGTTAGGGTTTGGTATTTTAAAAATATTTTTTAAAATTTTGAAAGGTTCTTTATAACTTAGCATTGTTAACTAATTAAGTTGACTCACTTTAAAATTGAATCGGCTCAATTCAAAAACAATACTAGTTGTAGGGTTTAATCTGAAACTATGTATACTACATAATACTAAATCATGAATCAAACTTTAGATCCTATCTAAATATACATTCATGATTAAAAATTATATTAAAGCCTAATTCAATCAGATTATAAAAATATTAGATTAGATCTAAGGTTTTATGATTAATGATTTAGATCAGCAACGTACCAAAATAATCTTTTCACTATAGGAGGTAAATCCAACAGCAGGACGACCTTCAGTCTGTGCGATCTTCATTTTAACTTTTAGATCTAATTAATCAAATTATTAGATTAATATTTAGATCAAATCTATATTATCAATCTAAACATGCAAGCATATCATATTTAGTGAACTTTGCTCTGAAAACATTTGAAGAATGCAGTGCAGAATTTGCAGTGCTACTTTCAAAAAAAATTTTAAAAATAGCAAAGATGCAACAAAAGAAGTAATTAGTCTAATTAATTATGTACTGATAATATCAAAATATTAAAACCTATACTAAGGATCTAAACATAATATGCATGCATTCATATAGATCTAAAAAATAAAAGTATGCAAAAAACTATTTACTACATTAATATGTTTAGAACATAATACCTTTATTGTAGATAGTTGATCACCATGATCTGATCATTATCGAGGAGGTCTACTAGTCATGACACAACCACACAGGTGTCTGGCCTACATGATCGTCCACATGAGGCTCCTGGTCCTGATCGGCTCCTCGCAAGTGCTAGCTCGACACTGAAGTCTTTTAGGAGCTATTTTGATCGAACGACTTCGATCTTCATCTATGGGCTTTACGAATGCTCTTGGTTGCTGTTAGACATAGTAGAGAGGTAGAGAAGGTTCTCTCTAAAGTTTTGTAGGCTTTGGACACTCGTAGCTCATGCAATATCTTCCCAAACCCTAGGTCAAATACCTAGGGCCGCACTCAATGAAAACCCTACGCTTGCCCCTCTCTAATTTTTCCTTCTCATGGGAATTTTAAACATTTTTTTTCATGCACACAAAGGCTCATAGAAGTCCTCTACTTCTTTTTAGATCAATTGCACATGTTTCAAAAATCTCTCCTTTTTATTTTGCATCAAACAGTTGTTAGATATATGTGCCCTAGAAGCCAGAATTGGCTGACACTTGTAATACACTTCTAGGGGCAAAATTGTAATTTTGACTATAATTAATGAAATGGGTTATTTTCTATCACACATGTATATTTAGTGTCTGTGATACATCCTTTGAGTTAATGGTAATGATAATTCATGTTTTCAAGAGTTGAAAATTTAAGACATGAATAATCATTATTAACTCATAAACAGCTCCCGACCATAGGATCATCACGAGGATGGTGATTGATCCGAAAAGTTGGTGTACGATCGCTTCTCTTTAGTAGATGAGTCTTGAGTCTACGGTGTGGAGACACCGGAGCGAGAGTACAGGTACTCGTTAGAGAACGAGGGCACTGAGCGTGACCACCTCAAGTAGTCATTAGGAAGTCTACCTTCTCGTCAATGACTGACTCGATGCTGCAGTAGTGTGTCTGGTTCTTTGACCTGAGATGCATCGGCAGTTCACCTTGAGGGTGTTATAGTTTGACTACACCATTACTCGGTCTCCTAGCCATATGGAACCCTGAGGTGTATGTTGGCTGTGACATGTTCATTGTAGGAACTGGATTGCATCAAGATGGGATCTATCTACCTCGGTGGTAGAGGAGTAGCCCTATGATGATCATGAGAATCAAGTCCTGAAGCCCATGGCCATGGCAGAGTGAAATAATAGAAAGAGTTTCTATTTAGATTTTCACATTGGACTCGAATCGAATGATTACATCATATGACAGAGACTAGGGTTTGACGAGTTCACCTTAACCCTAATCTGATCGGGGCTCAAGATAGAAGAACTTAATCACACAGGTAGCTGCACCAAGAGGTTCGCATTCAGCTCTGATGGGTTGCCACCATATACTGCTAGGTGTCACTGGTAGATTTTGGGAGCAATTAGAATGATTTAGATGATCGATCATTCTAGCTGTTCGAATCAGAAGAGTTCTGATCCATCGAAAGGAGTTTCGATGATGTCGATGATAGAGATCATGACATATCCCATTACCATACAGAACTGAACCTAACTGGGTCACACAAACAAGGGTTTGAATATGGTGATCATCAATTGAACTGATCTAGTTCAATTGATCTGAATGAGATTCAATTAGGTTCAAGGAAATCGTGCTAGCACTCGATTGAACCTAACGTTCTTCTTTTACTATCATAAATAAGTTGTCCTGACTGAGCCAAAGGAGTTTGTACTCAATCAGAGGCCTTCATATGGTCTGACTGGAGGTTGTCCAAGTCAGAATAGGTTGTCTTATTTGTAAGACATTACCTGCCAATTTGGTCACCTGCCATTTCTTGTTCTTTGACTTTGGTCAAAAGTCTACCTTTGACTGGTCAAACATTGACCATTCACCCTTTGACTTTTGACCACATGTCATGCACCTATTGGAGAGCTGGTGGGGGCCTGTCCCCCTGCTAGAACCTAGCAAGGAGAAGGGCGCACGCCAAGGGTGGCGTGAGCCGCCCAAGTAGGAGGCGCCTAGGAGTCCTTGTTGGACAAGGACTCCACCTCCCTTTTGGATTCCAATCAGAGTTCTACTAAGAATCCAGTTTGACTTGTCTTAGGCACCCTCTAAGGAGGAATCCAGGGGTCTCTATTCTAACCAATCAGATTTAGATCTGATTTCACAAAGGGTTGTGATTGGTTGAGAGGAAGAGGAGTTGGATCACAAGAGGTCTATAAATAAGACCCTGCGCCCAACCCTAATTCCAATGCTATTAGATACGCCCCAAGGCTGCCTCTCCCCTCCTTCTCCATGCCATAGTCTCTTCTCCTCTTGCTCTCCATGTCCAAAAGGTGTTTTGGACTTAGTTTGGTGTGATTCAGATCAAGGAAAGGCGATCAAAAGCAAGAAGGCTGCGCTGCTGCAAAAGGACGACTGCAGATCTTCAAAAAGAGTTTTGAAGATCCTCCAGATCAGATCTAGATCTGATTTTTGGAGGTGTGATAGAGAAGAAGAGGATCTCTAGATCCAACCTGAGTGAATACTGGTAGAGGCCAGGCACTTGCGTGGCTAAGATCCAGAACCTTCCGCTGCAATCAGGATCATCTACAGGGTAATAGGATTACCCAAACCAGGTAAATTGAATTTGATTTAATTTATCTTGTTTTATTTTATTTATTAAAATAATAAGAATCAGATCTGAAACATATCAAGATCTGATTAAGATCAAGAGAAAATTTTTGAAATATATCTCTTGATCTAATCAGATCTGGACGAACCTGGACCGGAAAATCAGGATTTCCCTTCAACAGTGTCACATATGCATGGGAAGATAAGAACAAGTTGGTTGCTAGTTTTGAATTCAAATCTCATTTTTAATCCAAAACTTCAACCAACTAAATTGAAACTTAATTGAGATATGGAAAGGAATTGTGTGCCCACTCTTCAGCAAAGAAAAGTCTACGAGAAACCCCTTTCACATGGAGATAATAGGTGCACAAAAGTTTAGGTGGCGCAGGGATAAGGTATGGTTGTTACTGATCCTAATTCAAACTCTTTTTGAATTTGGATGGCAACTAACCATAAATTATCCCTTAAAGATGTGGAAAGACCAGTAAAAACCTCTTATGTGCATGAAGAAAAAAGATACGATAGAATTTAATTGGGGCATGGGGTTAAATGTGGTGCATGGGAAGACTAGTCAAACTAGTCTTTGAATTCTAAACTTCAACCAATTGAACCAACCCAATAAAAATTGGTTCAGTCCAATTAGACTAAATTAAATATAATATATTTAGGCTTAATTAGATCCTAATAAAATTAAAACTTGATCAAGCCCAACCTCTAATCAAATCAGTATTCAGATTCAGAACCTCTAATATATTTAAATCTAATATATTTAGTCTTAATTAGATCCACTCGACTGGGACTCTATGTAGGAACCTCTAATGTGTGTTACTCTGTAGGTCCAAACCTAAGTTGGTGTTACATAAACCAATTTTTGTACTAATAGAAGTGACCATCTAATAATGGTATCCGATGTTCGGATAGGTCAAATAGTCGCAATCACAACATTCAGAACCTATGCGAATATGGTTACCATATAATTCATCCCTTTGACCTCTATGCATACGATGACTTTAGGGTTTGACTGTCAACCCTAGAAGATACATCTAAATCATGTCTCAAAATAATTAGTCCTATGATCCCTCACAAGGACTATCCTAGCCAAGGCTTTGCTAAATTGAAACACCATTTAACACAACTCCTGGATCCAAGAGTGGTTAATCTCATCTTGATACACGCACCGACTCCTTAAGTACTTGACTGTGCTCAGAAACCTTCCATCGCTGAATTAAAAATTCAGGTAGTCCAGCACCAAAGCATGATGAGTTGCTTGAAAGTCACCATGGTGATCTCAGATCGGAGGGATACTTATACCCATATTCCATCGAAGCTAATCTTGATAGAAGAAAAGCTCCGGAGTTGGTCACGTTCAGTGCAGATGTACCCATACATCTCACTTGCATGCCAAACTAGTATCTCAACACTCCTTGGTTATGAGGACAACCAACCTATATGGCATACAATGACCTATACTCGATAAACGTTGTCGTCCTCAGTAACAACGTATCATTTGATTGTGAATAATTTAAGGACTAGACGACAAATCCTCCTTTATCAAATCTAGATAGTCCTAAGGACTTTATCATAACAAATGAGTTCATTAGAAGATAGCAAAATTTATGATTAAAAAAGCAAAAATAACTTTTATTAATTATAATTCATATACAATTACAAAGGTATGGTCCAACCGTCAATAGGCTGACGATTGGCTTTGGGATAAATTTGCAACACCAACATCTTCAAAGCTCCTTTGATTGAAGCTTAGAAGTAGAAAGAAAGAAGAAAGATAGAGGAGAAGAGAGAGAAAGATAGAGAGGAAGCTCTATTTTGCTGAGAGAGAAGAAGGATTTTTTTATGCTCTCAGCTAAGAGGACTTGTCTGGCATTTGGCATGAAGAGGGCCTTAAATAGAGGAGATTTTTGGATTTTTAGAGTTATTTTCAAACTCAAATTTTGAGTCTGGATTGAATTATCCCTACTGCAAAAATCCTGGCCATTGGAACTTTCAATTAGGTGATTATTGGCCATTTGATCATGCTCAAGAAAAGGCTGGAAAGTCTTGATCGAACTTGAAAAGTGTATCCACCATCCAATCCTAATCGGTTGTGATTTCAGCCATTGGATCATGCATTGGTAACGCTAAAAATTCTCGATTAATATCAAAAGCTGTTGATGACCATTGGATCTCAAGCGGAAGAGTTGACAGCCATCTGTCCACCCTTGATTAAGCCTATAAACCTTGTGAGTTGGGTATAATAATAATTGCAACAAACCATCACATGCCGCATCACCAAAAATCTTGATAATACTCGTGAACGCCATGATAAAAATTCCATAGACCCTTTAAAGGTCTACGCATACTGAGTCAGCATGTGGTCCACCATGGATTGCATGCTTTTTTGATGTCAGGGTGATGCCAGGCCTGGAGGGAGCTGGGTTGGGCCAACGGGCTACTGCTGGCATGGGCCTACGGTCGATCGGGCCATGTTTGCTAGACCATGTCTATGCTGCTGGCTAATTTTCACTGGACCGACCGGTTAAGCCAACTGGTTTAGTTAATTTTATTTTATTTTATTTTATTTTATTTTTTCTTTTGTTTAAAATTTTGGCTTCCATTAAAATTTTAGTTTAACTCCAATTCACATGAAATTTGATTTGTTTGAACAAGAAAATTGAGCTCTTTACATTGGTAGACTTCATTCCTATTTTTTAAAATAAATATTAAATATTATATTATTTAATATTTTTATTTATAAACTTATGATAATTATCATCCTTCCACTAAGTTCACCAACTCTTTATGGAGCAGATGATCCTTCTCAAAGTTTAGAAGTAACCCTAGTAACCCATGGTAGTTAACTTCAGACATTCTCATTCGGTAACGAGTAAGGAATGGTAATGAGTTCAGAATTGCATCTTTTCTTAGCTGCTCATACAAGAAAAAGTTGAGCTTGCTCAAACACTCCATCAGCTTGATCATATATAGTTTATGATTAGTGACTAAAGCTCCATCCCTCATCCTGATGTTGAAGATGGCACAACTAGTCTTGTGCCTCTCAACATCATCGGATGTGCCAAAAGACTTGTTCAATACTTGATGCATATATTCTGATAGAGCTGTCTCGAACCTACGACTGAACTCATCGCTCATAGCTGCTAGCATAATACAACACACCATGGTTCCATCATTGAGCCACTTCTAGTAAGTATCTATAACTGACCTACGTGCATTAGGAGTTGGCTACTCAGATATTAGATCTATCAAGATGTACAGGATCCATTCATGCTCCTGGACAATCTTCAACTTATGGTACTAGTTACCAAAGTTAGATCCCACCAACTTATCATTGTCCAATAATGATCGGAGCGAAAGGAAAGAGGCCATATCTATACACAGAAAAATCAAAATCTAATTAGTAAATGATTTATTAAATTTAAAGATTTAGACTTTAATCAAAAGGTTCTTCCACTATTTTATTCAAATTGGTAGCCTCTACTTTCAATTCAAAAAATTATCCTAGTTTCTTAGTGGATACTAGAATTCACATAAACTACATACAAGCCCAACTTTGGTTGGTTAACCTATGTACATCTAAAGGTAGCTTCATAATTAATTATTTTTCTAAATAATTTTTAGTAATTTAATTTTGCTCCAGTCCCTAATCAATAGGCTTTGGCCTCCACTGAAAGGATCCGATTAGGTCTAACCATTAATATGACTATGCATGGTCCATCTAACCAATAAATGATTAAGCCCAATTTTGGTTAGTCAACCTAACCACCATTTGATAGATGCGGCCAAGAAATCATATTATGAATGTTAATTTCTTTAGTCGATAAGCACCAGGCCTTTGGGCCTCCAATGATTATCTAACTAATGGACCTATTATCACTCACTTAATAGGAGGCTATGATCTAGTTATCACTATAACTATTTCATTTTTAAGGACCTAATAATTTTAGAGGATTTGGTTAATTTGATTTAGAGAAGAGAATTAGATGAACCAGCTAATCATTATCCTCCCACTAACTTCATCAAGTTAGATTAAGAAAGACCATTGATAGGCTAGTCTAGGAGCACCTAAATTAGTCAAACTGATTTACCTAGCTGGCATGGATTAACTTGAATTATCAAGTGATCTGGTTAAAATATAATTTCACCAAGAAGACCAGGTAAGTGAGATCGGTGGGAGGGTCTGCCAAAGCTTGCCTTAGACATCATTAGAAATGGTCAGATAAGCGGACTGCTAATAAAAGACCACCAGTTTGGATTGTCAGACTTATCTTAGATACCTACTGGTTAATTAGTTTCGTTTGGATCAATCTAATAGTTTGGGTTAGACCGTGTAACCAAGAATCAAGTCCATTTTGGTTCTCATCAAAGACATGGACTTGACTAACTATAACTATTATAATTTGATTAAAAAATTAAATTAAAATTTAATCTAATTTAATCTAATTTAATTAAGTCTTTAATTATATTAGGGCCTATTTCAATTCGATTGAGTTACTTCTGGTTTGATTAGGTTTGAGAAACCATATTTGACCAAGTCAAATATGGAATCCTAGAAGACTAAAATCTACCTTCCTTGCACCACCTACACCCCATGCCTCCCCACACCCACTCTCTTTTTATTTTATGCATGAAACCTCCTCTCCCTATTGGATAATGATAAGTTGGTGGGACCTAACTTTGATAGCTGTACCAAAAGTTGGAGATAGTCCTGGAGCATGAATGGATCCTGTATGTGTGGATGGATCCTGCACTTGAGGAGTTAGCTGTCAATGCATGTGGACAGTCAAAGATACTTACCAGAAGTGGCTCAGTGACCAAACCATAGTGTGCTACATTATGCTGGCTATCATGAGCGATGATATCAGATATAGATTTGAGATGGATCAACCAAAAGATATGCTTAAGTGTTGGAGGATTCTTTTGGCACACTTGATGATGTTGAAAGGTACAAGACTAATTATGTCATCTTCAATTTCAGGATGCAGGATGGTGCCTCTATCAATGATCATGTACTATACATGATTGAGTTGATAGAGCGATTGAGCAAGCTCAGCTTTTTCTTGCATAAGTAGCTTGGAAAAGATTCAATACTGAACTTATTGCCCAACACCTATCTCATATTCCTCACTCATTATAGAATGACAAAGCCTGAAGTTGACTACCATAGGTTACTCAGGTTGCTTCAAAACATTGAGAAGGATCACCAACTCTACAAGGAGTCAGTGAACTTAGTGGAAGGTTCATCTTCTAGTTCTTGACCATTTAGGAAAGAAAAGAAGAATAAGAAGAAGAAAGCAAAGGTATAAGTTTAGAATAGAACATCTATGCAGGACCAGACCAGGAAGATCAAGCCCGATAAGAGTCAAACCGAATCCTTCTTTTGCAAGAAGAGGGAGCATTAGAAGAGGAACTATCCTCAGTATATTGCCTCCCTAGATCCGAACAAGCAAAGAAAGAAGCAAGCTATTATTGGGCAAGGTATTTATATGATAACTCCTTGCTATTTTCCTATTTGTGATATTACTAACTAGATATTGGATACTGGTAGCCTTTACCATATTTACAATTCATTGTAAAAGTTGCTAGTCAGTAGGAGATTCAAGTAAGATGAAAGATTCCTGAACATTAGAGATGGAAGACCAGTTCCAGTTCTAGCTTTAGGAATCCTGAAACTTGTATTTGAGTCCCATACTATTGTTCTTAATGATTGTCATTTCTATCTTAATTTTTTTTAAACGTCATTTTTGTAGGCCTTCTTGGCAGAAATAGTTATGAAATTATAATGAAGAAATAAGTTTATAATATCATGGTGTTACTATTTCTATGAAGAACAGTTGTGTGTATATGCTAACATAACATGTTAACATAGTCTATTCAACTGGTAAGCATCCTAGATTAGATAGTGTGTCAATTATCTACTTATAGTACTATAAGCTAGGTCATATAAATAAGAACAGGATAAATAGGTTGACTCAAGAGAAAATCCTTGAAGTCAGTGATTGTGAATCACTTCCAAGCTGTGAGAGTCATGTCTTCTTGGTAAAATGACCAAGTCATCTTTTATTGAAAAAGGTGAAAGAGCCACTGAGCTCTTAGGTCTAGTACAAACTGATATATGTGGACCAATGAGCACAAGTGCCAGAGATGGATATTTCTGCTTCATCACTTTCATAGATGATCTATCCAGATATGGATATATCTTTCTAATGAAACACAAGTAAAATTTATTTGAAATGTTCAAATGATTCCGAAATAAAGTAGAAAAATAAATTAGAAAGAGTATTAAAACTCTTCGATCTGATCGTGAAGGAGAATACTTTTCGGTCAGTTCCTTATATATCTAGGAGAGAATAGGATTCTCTCCCAATAGACTCCTTCAGGAACACCACAGCATAATGGTGTGTCTGAAAGAAGGAATTAGACTCTATTAGATATGGTCCGATCCATGATAGGTTTTGCCAGCTTGCAATATCCTTTCGGTGATATGCACTAGAATTGGCTTACTATCTATTATATAAGATTCCAAGTTAATCTATAGTTAAGACTCTATATGAGATATAGATAGGACATAAGCCAGCACTTTCACACCTTAGGATTTGAAGGTGCTTGGCTTATATCAAATGGTTAGTTACAGATAAACATGGACCTAGGTCTGATAAGTGCACATTCATAGAATACCCAAAGAAGATCAAAGAATACTATTTCTATCATGCTGATAAACATAAGGTGTTCATTAGTCTTAAGATAATCTTTCCAAAAAAGCTCCTTGGTGAAGGAACTATTGCCTCTAAGGTTGAACTTGATGAAGTTCAATAGGTAGAAAAATCGATACCTATAGCTGAACTTGAGTCAGATTTGATTGGTTCAGATTCAAAGCCTAGTGAACATGCACCATTAAGATGATCCGGTAGAGTATCGCATCATCCAGATAAATACTATGCTTTCTTAATCTGGGATGGTGATCCCATCGAACTCAATGAGAATGATGAGGATCCAATCACCTATATGGATACTATGTAGAGGTCTAATTTTGAGAAATAGCTTGAGATCATGAAATTTGAAATGGAGTCCATGAAAGTCAACAATGTGTGGACATTGGTTGACCCATCCGAAGGAGTTAAACCCATTGGGTATAAGTGGATCTTCAAAAGAAAAAGGGGATAGACGAAAAGATGGAGACCTATAAAGTCCGTCTGATTGCCAAGGGTTATCGTCAATGTTATAGTATTGACTTTGACGAGACATTCTTTTCTTTGGCAATGCTCAAATCCATTTGAATAATGCTTGTGATAGCTGTCGATCTGGACTATGAGATCTGGTAGATGGATGTGAAGATAGCTTTCCTAAATGGAGAGCTAACTGAAGAGGTGTATATGATACAGCCTGAGGGGTTCACATCCATAGATGAGTCTAAAGTGTGCAAGCTTCAAAGATCCATTTATGAATTGAAGCAGGCATCTCGGAGTTGGAACATGTGTTTTGATAAGGTGATCAAAACGTATGGCTTCATTAAGAATGGAGAAGAGTCCTGCATTTATAAATGCGCAAATCGGCTAGTAGTGGTATTTTTTATTTTGTACATGGATGATATTCTCTTAATCAGAAATGACATCCTCATATAGTAGAAAATAAAAGTCTGGTTGTCATCATAGTTCTCCATGAAGGACTTAGGTGAAGCATCCTACATCCTAGGGATGAAGATCTATAGGGATAGATCTTAAAGGATGCTTGGATTATCCCAGTCCACGTACATAGATACTGTGCTAAAAAGGTTCAACATGAAGAATTTTAAAAAAGATTATCTACCGATAGGCTATGAAATTTCTCTCTCTAAGAAGGATTGTCTGACAACTCTTGAAGAGAGAGAGCATATGAGTAGAGTCTCATATGCTTTGGTAAATGGATCTACCATGTATGCCATGACATGTATGATACCAAACATGGCATACTCACTAGGAGTAGTGAGTAGATACCAGTCTGACCCAGGAGAAAATTACTGAAAAGTGGTTAAAGCTATCCTTAAGTATTTGAGAAAAACTAAGGACCAATGGTTGGTTTATGATGAGTCAGATCAAAAACTTGTAGAGTTTATAGATTCCAGCTTTCAATCTAACTATGATGATAGTAGAAGCATGTCAGGATATATCTTTACTTTGAATGGTGGAGCTATCTACTGAAAAAGTTTGAAATAGCATACTGTGGTTGACTCTATTTGTGAAGTAGAGTATATCATTGAAGGGAAATCCTGATTTTCCGATCCAGGTTCGTTCAGATCTGATTAGATCAAGAGATATATTTCAAAATTTTTTCTCTTGATCTCAATTAGATCTTGATATATTTCAGATCTGATTCTTTTTATTTTAATAAAATAAAATAAGATAAATTAAATCAAATTCAATTTACCTGATTTGGGTAATCCTATTACCCTGTAGATGATCCTGATTGCAGCGGAAGGTTCTGGATCTTAGCCACGCAAGCGCCTGGCCTCTACCGGTATCCACTCGGGTTGGATCTGGAGATCCTCTTCTTCTCTATCACACCTCCAAAAATCAGATCTGGATCTGATCTGGAGGATCTTCAAAACTCTTTTGAAGATCTGCAGTCGTCCTTTTGCAGCAGCGCAGCCTTCTTGCTTTTGATCGCCTTTCCTTGATCTGAATCGCACCAAACTAAGTCCAAAACACTTTTGGACGTGGAGAGCAAGGGGAGAAGAGAGTATGGCATGGAGAAGGAGGGGAGAGGCAGCCTTGGGTGTGGGAAATCTCTATTGAATTCACTTAGGATTAGGGTTGGGCGCAGGGTCTTATTTATAGACCTCTTGTGATCCAACTCCTCTTCCTCTCAACCAATCACAACCCTTTGTGAAATCAGATCTAAATCTGATTGGTTGAAAAAGAGACCCCTGGATTCCTCCTTAGAGGGCGCCTAAGACCAGTCAAACTGGATTCTTAGTAGAACTCTGATTGGAATCCAAAAGGGAGGTGGAGTCCTTGTCCAACAAGGACTCCTAGGCGCCTCCTACTTGGGCTCACGCCACCCTTGGCGTGCGCCCTTCTCCTTGCCAGGTTCTGGCAGGGGGACAGGCCCCCACCAGCTCTCCAATAGGTGCATGACATGTGGTCAAAAGTCAAAGGGTGAATGGTCAACGTTTGACCAGTCAAAGGTAGACTTTTGACCAAAGTCAAAGAACAAGAAATGGCAGGTGACCAAAAATGGCAGGTAATGTCTTACAAATAAGACAACCTATTCTGACTTGGACAACCTCCAGTCAGACCATATGAAGGACCTCTAATTGAGCACAAACTCCTTTGGCTCAGTCAGGACAACTTATTTATGATAGTAAAAGAAGAACGTTAGGTTCAATCGAGTGCTAGCACGATTTCCTTGAACCTAATTGAATCTCATTCAGATCAATTGAACTAGATCAGTTCAATTGATGATCACCAGATTCAAACCCTTGTTTGTGTGACCCAGTTAGGTTCAGTTCTGTATGGTAATGGGATATGTCATGATCTCTATCATAGACATCATCGAAACTCCTTTCGATGGATCAGAACTCTTCTGATTCGAACAGCTAGAATGATCGATCATCTAAATCATTCTAATTGCTCCCAAAATCCACCAGTGACACCTAGCAGTATATGGTGGCAACCCATCAGAGCTGAATGCGAACCTCTTGGTGCAGCTACCTGTGTGATTAAGTTCTTCTATCTTGAGCCCCGATCAGATTAGGGTTAAGGTGAACTCGTCAAACCCTAGTCTCTGTCATATGATGTAATCATTCGATTCGAGTCCAATGTGAAAATCTAAATAGAAACTCTTTCTATTATTTCACTCTACCATGGCCATGGATTTCTGGACTTGATTCTCATGATCATCATAGGGCTACTCCTCTACCACCGAGGTAGATAGATTCCCATCTTGATGCAATCCAGTTCCTACAATGAACATGCTATAGCCAACATACACCTCAGGGTTCCATATGGCTAGGAGACCGAGTAATGGTGTAGTCAAACTATAACACCCTCAAGGTGAACTGCCGATGCATCTCAGGTCAAAGAACCAGACACACTACTGCAGCATCGAGTCAGTCATTGACGAGAAGGTAGACTTCCTAATGACTACTCGAGGTGGTCACGCTCAGTGCCCTCGTTCTCTAACGAGTACCTGTACTCTCGCTCCGGTGTCTCCACACCGTAGACTCAAGACTCATCTACTAAAGAGAAGCGATTCGTACACCAACCTTCCGGATCAATCACCATCCTCGTGATGATCCTATGGTCGGGAGCTGTTTATGAGTTAATAATGATTATTCATGTCTTAAATTTTCAACTCTTGAAAATATGAATTATCATTACCATTAACTCAAAGGATGTATCACAGACACTAAATACACATGTGTGATAGAAAATAACCCATTTTATTAATTATAGTCAAAATTATAATTTTGCCCCTAGAAGTGTATTACAAGTGTCAGCCAATTCTGGCTTCTAGGGCACATATATCTAACAATCTCCCACTTGTCCTAAAGCCAATTGGCTACAAGTCTAAGTCCCATCTTCTCAAGGTGGGCTTCGATCTTCTGCTGGCCCAACGGCTTTGTAAGTGGGTCTGCCACATTATCTGTGGAGTTGACTCTCTTGACTTCAACGTAACCTTTCTCAAGGTAATCGCGGATGAGATGGTATCACCGTTTGCTTGGAACTCTTCCAGCACAAACAGTCTGCCAGATGTCGACTTTCGATCATCTATATCGGACATGAAGTCCGAGTCTGTGTATCCCTGGACCAGGAGTTCTCCGTTACCAAAGACCAACATCATATCCTTAGTTCTTCTCAAGTACTTAAGGATACATTTCACAGAAGTCCAGTGTTCTTCACCTGGATTTGACTGATATCTGCTTGTGACACTCACAGCATGGGCTATATCAGGTCGTGTACATAGCATGGCATACATGAGGCTCCCTATTGCAGAAGCATAAGGGATCTTGCTCATGCGTTCTATTTCCTCAGGTGTGCTGGGGCACATCTTCTTGGAAAGATGAATACCATGTCTGAAGGGATATTAATCCCCTCTTAGAGTTTTCCATACTAAACCTCTTTAGTACTTCCTCTATGTACATCTTCTGTGAAAGTCCTAGCATCCTATTCGGTCTATCCCTATAGACCTTAATTCCTAGAATAAAGGATGCTTCACCTAGGTCTTTCATGGAGAATTCCTTGGACAACCACATCTTGACTGATGTCAACATGGGAATATCATTCCCAATAAGGAGGATGTCATCCACGTACAATACGAGGAAGACAACAGCGCTCCCACTGACCCTTTTGAAAACACATGGTTCCTCTTCGTTTTTGATGAAACCAAACTTTTTGATCACATCATTGAAACGAGTGTTCCAGCTCCGAGATGCTTGCTTAAGTCCATATATGGACCTTTGCAGCTTGCAAACCTTGTGATCAGTATCACTGGATGTGAAACCTAGCGGCTGTTCCATATAGATATCTTCCTCAAGATATCCATTTAGGAATGCCGTTTTCACGTCCATTTGCCATATTTCATAATCAAAATAGGCTGCAACAGCAAGCAATGTGCGGATGGATTTTAGCATAGCTACTGGGGAAAAGGTATCCTGATAGTCAATGCCTTCGCGTTGACTATAACCTTTTGCCACTAGTCTAGCCTTGAATGTCTCCACATTCCCATCTGCACCAATCTTTCTCTTGAAGATCCATTTACACCCAATAGGTACTATACCTTCTGGTGGATCTACCAAGGTCCAGACTTGGTTTGAGTGCATCGAGTCGATCTCTGACTTCATTGCCTCAAGCCATTTCTCGGAGTCGATATCTGATATCGCCTCGTTGTAGGTTTTGGGATCATCACCATGAGCACCATTACCTATGAGGAACATTTCCTCTACGTCCTCTGAAATAATACCTAAGTATCTTTCAGGGGGACGGGAAACTCTTTCCGATCTACGAGGTGGAGGAGGTAGTGTTCTTATTGGCTCAACCTGATTTGGTTCCACTTGGTCCTTAGCTCTTTCTGCTTGTGAGACTTTCTCATCAAGCTTAATCTGCTTTCCAATGCCGCTATCTTGAATAAACTGTTTTTCAAGAAAGATGGCATGTCGACTCACAATCACATTGTGGTCTTCTGGAATGTAGAAATAGTATCCTAATGACTCTTTAGGATATCCTATGAATCGAGCTCTAAAGGACCTAAACTCTAACTTGTCCGCTTGTTGTCTTTTGACATGAGCCGGACAACCCCAAATTCTGAGATGACTCAGACTTGGTTTCTTACCGTGCCATATCTCATACGGTGTGGTAGGAACGGTTTTAGAGGGAACCCTATTCAGTAGATAGATTGAAGTTAATAATGAATGTCCCCAAAAAATCAGGGAGGTCTGTGAAGCTCATCATGGATCGAACCATATCCAATAGGGTCCGATTTCTCCGTTCTGAAACCCCGTTGAGTTGAGGTGTTCCTGGTGGAGTCCATTGAGAGACTATGCCATTTTCCTTAAGATAGTCTAGGAATTCCCGGCTAAGGTATTCACCTCCTCGATCTGATCGAAGAACCTTAATGGATTTTCCAGTTTGTTTTTCTACTTCATGTCTGAATTCTTTGAACTTTTCAAAAGCTTCAGACTTGTGTCTCATAAGATACACATACCCATACCTAGATAGATCATCGGTAAAGGTAATGAAGTAGACAAAATTGCCTCTAGCCGGCACATCAAATGGGCCGCACACATCAGTATGTACTAGGGCAAGGAGATCTGTGGCCCTCTCCCCATGTCCAACAAAAGGGAGTTTAGTCATTTTGCCTTGAAGACAAGATTCACAAGTTGGATATGACTCAAAAGTCAATGGACTCAATAGCCCATTTTTCTCCAATTTGTTGATCCTATCTTCTGCTATATGACCTAATCTCAGGTGCCATAGATATCTGTCGTTTGGACTATCCCTAGGTCGTTTGGCATTCACGTTTTGCTCGATAGTTAAAACAGGTACATCAATATGCAACTGATAAAGACCATTAATAAGGAAACCATTTGCAATTTTATTTCTTTCATAAAGAATGTTACAATGGTCCTTAAAGAAGGTGATCACATAACCTTCTTGTGCTAAGCATGAAACAGAAATCAAATTCCTGCTAGCTGCAGGCACATAATAACAGTCTTTCAAAACTAAGTCTAAACCAGATGGTAATCGAAGAGGGTATGTTCCCACGGCTACTGCAGCAACTCTTGCTCCATTACCGACGCGTAGGATCATGTCTCCATCCCTCAGCCTCCTGCTATCCTCAAGACCCTGCATAGAAGTGCACAGATGAGCACTAGAACCAGAGTCAAGCACCCAACTGGATGCAGAAGAAACCGTAAGGTTAGACTCAATAACGAGCATACCTCCAGAAGGACCTTCCTTCTTGTTCTTCAGGGTGGCCAGGTAAGTAGGGCAGTTCCGCTTCCAATGGCCGTCGCTGTTGCAATGGAAACACTTTCCTTTGCCATCGACCTTTTTCTTCTTCTGCCTTCTTCTTCTTTGATCCTTCCTACCTTTTGCTTTTTCACAGACTTCTTTTTCTTTCCATAAGACTTTTCTTTTGGAAGAAGTCCGTTCCATAGCAAGAACTGAGCCTTTAGAACCTTTCATAGAAAGCTCAGCGGTAACCAGCATATTCATTAATTCGGCCAAGGAATTCTGAAGTTTATGCATGTGGTAATTCATGATGAATTGCCCATATGCATCAGTCAAGGATTGCAGAATAATATCGTTCTGCAAGGTCCAAGTCCAACTTCACACCGAGCTTCTCAAGCTCTTCCATGTCCTTGATCATTGTCAGACAGTGATCTTGGACTGACTGCCCATCATGCATCTTAGCCTTAAAAAGTCATTTCGTGACTTGATATTTGGCTGCGCGACTCTGTTCACCAAACATCTCCTGCAGGTGAGCCAACATTTGGCGAGCAGTCCCTGATATCTTCATGTTGGCGCTGGAGCTCATCAGACATCGAGCCCAACATGTAATATCTGGCCTTATTATCTTCGTCTATCCATTTTTCCAAAGACGCTCTCTGTTCAGTGGATGGATCGGCTGGTAAGGTGGGAGGGTCCTGGTCCAAAACATGTGTTAACTTCTCTGAACCCAAAACAATTTTGTAGTTCCTGAGCCAATCTTTATAATTGGGTCCAGTCAGTCTATGTGTGTCTAGGATACGTGCCAATGGGTTGGACGCAGACATTTTCCTGTAGAGAGTCAAAGATTCTAGTTAGATACTGTAATTTTGACTTGACCAATTTGTTTAGGGATTTTATTTTTAAACAAATTAGCTCCCACTATTTTCTCGGATCCCTACACTCCCTCTGTAGAGATGCGAAAATCTCCTCGATTAATGATTTCTAGTGGGTGGTGCGGTCTCACCAACTGACTCATCACCTCACCTAACAGTTATTGGTGATGGGTTAGCCAATGAGTGAACAACTCTTGTTCAATGATTCTCTAATCATGGTGCACCCAAACTTGGTCTCTAATTCATGAATCTCACCGTATCCGGAATATTGATCCACTCCTTAGTTAAGTCAGACCCACCATTTGCATAGACTGGGTTCCTAATTGAGTCTCTCACCGTATCCAAAATATTGAGCCCAACTCATCCTCCAGCCCATAGCATCCAATGCCTAATAGACATGGTTGCATCTTTCCGGTGCAACTGAGCCACTGTATCCAGCCGAGAACAATCAACCCCGGAAAGGGCCCGCACATCTACAATGGTGGAAGACCTCGGACTTAATCTTTTCTTAGGGAGAATTGATTCAGGTCTCATTAAACTAGACTTGGCTTAGTCATAACAATTATGACTAACCTAGTGGCATGGGTTCAGCTCGGATTATTGACCACCTCAGATCAGAACTGTGTCAACAGATATGGCCAGGTAAGTGAGACCGGTGGAAGGAATATGCCATTAACTCGTCACAAGAACGCATTCAGGTCGAGTAGCTTCCAATTAAAAACCAGTCGGTCGTCTGTGCCAAACTTACCTTAGACACCAAATTGTTGAGTCAGAACCAATTGGGTTAGCCTACAATCCAGACTCTAACCTCTGAGCCTAATTAGGTCTTGCTTGATCGTGACTCGATCTTGACCCAGACTTAATCCTATTAGGCTGGTCAATTTAAGCATTGTTGATCCCATCTAACCAACTCTTGATTCGGTTTGATCAACCGCTTAGACCTAATTGAGCTACCCAAGCCCGAACCCAGTATTATGAATATGTCTTAGATCTGAAATTCTCAATTTTAGACCTAATTAATATTCCATAAACTTAATTCTTAATTAAGTTGGGTTCATAAACAAAATATGCACAATAAATCCTAGGTTTCAGGATCTAGGGTTTTGCAGAAAGTAAGTTTTGGGTTTCTGATTAAGGACGAACACGCAGCACCCCTACACGTCATAAGAACACCCCATCGAATGGGAAGAGAGGGCCTTTAAACCCTTCTTCGTTCTTATGACCGGACG
>QRFJ01000593.1:213817-260369 GCA_006176705.1 Cocos nucifera
ACATACCCATACCTAGACAGATCATCGGTAAAGGTAATGAAGTAGACAAAATTGCCTCTAGCCGGCACATCAAATGGGCCGCACACATCTGTATGTACTAGGGCAAGGAGATCTATGGCCCTCTCCCCATGTCCAACAAAAGGGAGTTTAGTCATTTTGCCTTGAAGACAAGATTCACAAGTTGGATATGACTCAAAAGTCAATGGACTCAATAGCCCATTTTTCTCCAATTTGTTAATCCTATCTTTTGCTATATGACCTAATCTCAGGTGCCATAGATATCTGTCGTTTGGACTATCCCTAGGTCGTTTGGCATTCACGTTTTGCTCGATAGTTAAAACAGGTACATCAATATGCAACTGATAAAGACCATTAACAAGGAAACCATTTGCAATTTTATTTCTTTCATAAAGAATGTTACAATGGTCCTTAAAGAAGGTGATCACATAACCTTCTTGTGCTAAGCATGAAACAGAAATCAAATTCCTGCTAGCTGCAGGCACATAATAACAGTCTTTTAAAACTAAGTCTAAACCAGATGGTAATCGCAGAGGGTTTGTTCCCACGGCTACTGCAGCAACTCTTGCTCCATTACCGATGCGTAGGATCATGTCTCCATCCCTCAGCCTCCTGCTATCCTCAAGACCCTGCATAGAAGTGCACAGATGAGCACTAGAACCAGAGTCAAGCACCCAACTGGATGCAGAGGAAACCGTAAGGTTAGACTCAATAACGAGCATACCTCCAGAAGGATCTTCCTTCTTGTTCTTCAGGGTGGCCAGGTAAGTAGGGCAGTTCCGCTTCCAATGGCCGTCGCTGTTGCAATGGAAACACTTTCCTTTGCCATCGACCTTCTTCTTCGGTTCTGCCTTCTTCTTCTTTGATCCTTCTACCTTTTGCTTTTTCACAGACTTCTTTTTCTTTCCATAAGACTTTCTTTTGGAAGAAGTCCGTTCCATAGCAAGAACTGAGCCTTTAGAACCCTTCATAGAAAGCTCAGCGGTAACCAGCATATTCATCAACTCGGCCAAGGAATTTTGAAGTTTATGCATGTGGTAATTCATGATGAATTGCCCATATGCATCAGTCAAGGATTGCAGAATAATATCGTTCTGCAATCCAAGTCCAACTTCACACCGAGCTTCTCAAGCTCTTCCATGTCCTTGATCATTGTCAGACAGTGATCTTGGACTGACTGCCCATCACGCATCTTAGCCTTAAAAAGTCGTTTCGTGACTTGATATTTGGCTGCGCGACTCTGTTCACCAAACATCTCCTGCAGGTGAGCCAACATTTGACGAGCAGTCCCGATATCTTCATGTTGGCGCTGGAGCTCATCAGACATCGAGCCCAACATGTAGTATCTGGCCTTATTATCTTCGTCAATCCATTTTTCCAGAGACGCTCTCTGTTCAGTGGATGGACGAGCTGGTAAGGTGGGAGGGTCCTGGTCCAAAACATGTGTTAACTTCTCTGAACCCAAAACAATTTTGTAGTTCCTGAGCCAATCTTTATAATTGGGTCCAGTCAGTCTATGTGTGTCTAGGATACGTGCCAGTGGGTTGGACGCAGACATTTTCCTGTAGAGAGTCAAAGATTCTAGTTAGATACTTGTAATTTTGACTTGACCAATTTGTTTAGGGATTTTATTTTTAAACAAATTAGCTCCCACTATTTTCTCGGATCCCTACACTCCCTCTGTAGAGATGCGAAAATCTCCATGATTAATGATTTCTAGTGGGTGGTGCGGTCTCACCAACTGACTCATCACCTCACCTAACAGTTATTGGTGATGGGTTAGCCAATGAGTGAACAACTCTTGTTCAATGATTCTTCTAATCATGGTGCACCCAAACTTGGTCTCTAATTCATGAATCTCACCGTATCCGGAATATTGATCCACTCCTTAGTTAAGTCAGACCCACCATTTGCATAGACTGGGTTCCTAATTGAGTCTCTCACCGTATCCAAAATATTGAGCCCAACTCATCCTCCAGCCCATAGCATCCAATGCCTAATAGACATGGTTGCATCTTCCCGGTGCAACTGAGCCACTGTATCCAGCCGAGAACAATCAACCCCGGGAAGGGCCCGCACATCTACAATGGTGGAAGACCTCAGACTTAATCTTTTCTTAGGGAGAATTGATTCAGGTCTCATTAAACTAGACTTGGCTTAGTCATAACAATTATGACTAACCTAGTGGCATGGGTTAGCTCAGATTATTGACCACCTCAGATCAGAACTGTGTCAACAGATATGGCCAGGTAAGTGAGACCGGTGGAAGGAATATGCCGTTAACTCACACAAGAATGCATTCAGGTCGAGTAGCTTCCAATTAAAAACCAGTCGGTCGTCCGTGCCAAACTTACCTTAGACACCAAATTGTTGAGTCAGAACCAATTGGGTTAGCCTACAATCCAGACTCTAACCTCTGAGCCTAATTAGGTCTTGCTTGATCGTGACTCGATCTTGACCCAGACTTAATCCTATTAGGCTGGTCAATTTAAGCATTGTTGATCCCATCTAACCAACTCTTGATTCGGTTTGATCAACCGCTTAGACCTAATTGAGCTACCCAAGCCCGAACCCAGTATTATGAATATGTCTTAGATCTGAAATTCTCAATTTTAGACCTAATTAATATTCCATAAACTTAATTCTTAATTAAGTTGGGTTCATAAACAAAATATGCACAATAAATCCTAGGGTTTCAGGATCTAGGGTTTTGCAGAAAGTAAGTTTTGGGTTTCTGATTAAGGACGAACACGCAGCACCCCTACACGTCATAAGAACACCCCATCGAATGGAAGAGAGGGCCTTTAAACCCTTCTTCGTTCTTATGACCGGACGGCCAAGAGGAACGCCTTAATCAGGAACATGTAAATCTACAAAACAGTTATAGATCTATATCATATATCTCATATACAAATTTAGATCTAATCAAGGCATATTTTGCATACATCTCATGTATCAATTCATGCATGTTTTCAGATCTAAATTATCACATAATAATCTAAAAAATTAGATTTAAATTGATCTAATCAAAATAAATTCTAATCTAGACAATTATGTAGAACTATTCTACAACTAGTCTAGTCATGCATCTATCATATCTCATATGATATTTAAAATTAAATAATTTTTATTTGCTGTTTATCAGATGTTATTATAACACTTATAATATCAGAAAATAGTAAATAAGAAGATCTAAAATATGATTTAATCAGATTAAATCAAAGACATGCAAAACTATTCTATAGAACTATTCTATTCTAGAACTAGTCATGCATATCTTCATGTTCTTAGATCCAAATCATTTAATTTTAATTTTTCTGATTTCAGATCTGATCACATCTCATGTGACATCTGAAATCATATTATTTTTAATTAAAATAAAATTAAAATCAGATCTAAACAATTTTAGAACCATGGCTCTGATACCAGTTGAAGGGAAATCCTGATTTCCCGGTCCAGGTTCGTTCAGATCTGATTAGATCAAGAGATATATTTCAAAAATTTTTCTCTTGATCTCAATCAGATCTTGATATGTTTCAGATCTGATTCTTATTATTTTAATAAAATAAAATAAGATAAATTAAATCAAATTTAATTTACCTGATTTGGGTAATCCTATTACCCTGTAGATGATCCTGATTGCAGCGGAAGGTTCTGGATCTTAGCCACGCAAGCGCCTGGCCTCTACCGGTATCCACTCGGGTTGGATCTGGAGATCCTCTTCTTCTCTATCACACCTCCAAAAATTAGATCTGGATCTGATCTGGAGGATCTTCAAAACTCTTTTGAAGATCTGCAGTCGTCCTTTTGCAGCAGCGCAGCCTTCTTGCTTTTGATCGCCTTTCCTTGATCTGAATCGCACCAAACTAAGTCCAAAACACTTTTGGACGTGGAGAGCAAGGGGAGAAGAGACTATGGCATGGAGAAGGAGGGGAGAGGCAGCCTTGGGGCATGGGAAATCTCTATTGAATTCACTTAGAATTAGGGTTGGGCGCAGGGTCTTATTTATAGACCTCTTGTGATCCAACTCCTCTTCCTCTCAACCAATCACAACCCTTTGTGAAATCAGATCTAAATCTGATTGGTTGAAATAGAGACCCCTGGATTCCTCCTTAGAGGGCGCCTAAGACCAGTCAAACTGGATTCTTAGTAGAACTCTGATTGGAATCCAAAAGGGAGGTGGAGTCCTTGTCCAACAAGGACTCCTAGGCGCCTCCTACTTGGGCTCACGCCACCCTTGGCGTGCGCCCTTCTCCTTGCCAGGTTCTGGCAGGGGGACAGGCCCCCACCAGCTCTCCAATAGGTGCATGACATGTGGTCAAAAGTCAAAGGGTGAATGGTCAACGTTTGACCAGTCAAAGGTAGACTTTTGACCAAAGTCAAAGAACAAGAAATGGCAGGTGACCAAAAATGGCAGGTAATGTCTTACAAATAAGACAACCTATTCTGACTTGGACAACCTCCAGTCAGACCATATGAAGGCCTCTGATTGAGCACAAACTCCTTTGGCTCAGTCAGGACAACTTATTTATGATAGTAAAAGAAGAACGTTAGGTTCAATCGAGTGCTAGCACGATTTCCTTGAACCTAATTGAATCTCATTCAGATCAATTGAACTAGATCAGTTCAATTGATGATCACCAGATTCAAACCCTTGTTTGTGTGACCCAGTTAGGTTCAGTTCTGTATGGTAATGGGATATGTCATGATCTCTATCATAGACATCATCGAAACTCCTTTCGATGGATCAGAACTCTTCTGATTCGAACAGCTAGAATGATCGATCATCTAAATCATTCTAATTGCTCCCAAAATCCACCAGTGACACCTAGCAGTATATGGTGGCAACCCATCAGAGCTGAATGCGAACCTCTTGGTGCAGCTACCTGTGTGATTCAAGTTCTTCTATCTTGAGCCCCGATCAGATTAGGGTTAAGGTGAACTCGTCAAACCCTAGTCTCTGTCATATGATGTAATCATTCGAATTCGAGTCCAATGTGAAAATCTAAATAGAAACTCTTTCTATTATTTCACTCTACCATGGCCATGGATTTCTGGACTTGATTCTCATGATCATCATAGGGCTACTCCTCTACCACCGAGGTAGATAGATTCCCATCTTGATGCAATCCAGTTCCTACAATGAACATGCTATAGCCAACATACACCTCAGGGTTCCATATGGCTAGGAGACCGAGTAATGGTGTAGTCAAACTATAACACCCTCAAGGTGAACTGCCGATGCATCTCAGGTCAAAGAACCAGACACACTACTGCAGCATCGAGTCAGTCATTGACGAGAAGGTAGACTTCCTAATGACTACTCGAGGTGGTCACGCTCAGTGCCCTCGTTCTCTAACGAGTACCTGTACTTTCGCTCCGGTGTCTCCACACCGTAGACTCAAGATTCATCTACTAAAGAGAAGCGATCGTACACCAACCTTCCGGATCAATCACCATCCTCGTGATGATCCTATGGTCGGGAGCTGTTTATGAGTTAATAATGATTATTCATGTCTTAAATTTTCAACTCTTGAAAATATGAATTATCATTACCATTAACTCAAAGGATGTATCACAGACACTAAATACACATGTGTGATAGAAAATAATCCATTTCATTAATTATAGTCAAAATTACAATTTTGCCCCTAGAAGTGTATTACAAGTGTCAGCCAATTCTGGCTTCTAGGGCACATATATCTAACAATCATAAGATTAGATGCTGTAAAGAAAGCTATGTGATTAACGAAGTTTATCACTGAGCTCGGAGTAGCATCTTTTCTAGATGATTCGGTCTTGTTCTACTGCGATAGCACTGGTGCTATAGCTTAGACAAAGGAATCGAAGGCATACCAGTGGATGAAGCACATTCTATGCTGCTTAAACTTGGTTTGGAAGATCGTGAATCGAGGTGACATTGACCTTTAGAAGATCGATGGAAAGAAAAACCTGGCCAACCCCTTCACTAAAGCTCTGACGATAAAGGAGTTCGACAACCACAAGTTGAAGATGGGTATTAGATACTATGCACAGTGGCTTTAGGACAAATGAGAGTTATTGTAAAATGTGTTTCGAAACCAATCATTAGCCTATCGATGGTTGTGCTGCATTGTATTTATAATTGATTCATTAATTAATAAAATATATTTTTGATATTTTTTGTCTTAAGTTTTTTATTTTCTAACGAACTATATTATTGTGATGAAGTTCTTAGGACTATTTAGGTTTGATAAAGAGATAATTTATTGATTAGTCCTTAAAACTGTTCATGATCAAATGATAGGCTATTAATTAGGATGATAACATCTATCGAGCATAGGTCACTATATGCCATATAGGTTAGTTATTCTCTTAACCAAAAAATATGGAGATACTGATATGGTATATAGGTGAGATTAGTAGTACATCGTCACTGAATGTGACCAACTTCAGAGCATTCTACTATCGAGAATGTCTCTGATGGGATATAGGTATAAGTATCCCTTAGACCTGAGATCACCTCAATGGCTTGCAAGCAACTTACTGTTCTTTGGTACCAGACTAATTAAATTTCTAATTCAGTAATGGAAGGCTTAGGCATAGTCAAGTACTTGCAAATCAGTTTGTAATTAAGATGGAATTGACCACTCCAAGAGTTGGAGAAGAATGTATCACTATATTTCAATATAGCAAAACCTTAGCCACGATAATCCATGAGATGGATTTGGTATTCTAAAATACATTGTGGATAGCCTAATTAGAGTTGACAATTTAACTTTGGGGTGTCCTATGAGCATTTTTGATCAAGGGGATGAATTATATGAAAACTATATTCACATGGGTTCTAAGGATGTTATTCTATATATTCGACCTATTCGACCATTAGGTATCATTGCTAGATGGTCACTTTGACTGGTACAAAAATTTATTCTATGCTACTGACTTAGGTTCGGACCTATATGGTGATACACATTAGAGTTCACGATCCGATTAAAGGAAAAATCTAGTTTTTCGGATCAGGTTTGTTCAGATCTGATTGGATCAAGAGAGATATTTCAAAAACTTTTTCTCTTGAATCTAGATCAGTTCTAAGGCTTTTTAGATCTAATATTGTTGATCTAATAAAATAAAATAAAATTAAGAATAAATTAAATCTAATTTAATTTTATCTTATTGCTGGTAATTTGATTATCCTATGATGATCCTGATATCTGTCTGAGGTTCTAGATCTAGCCACGTAAGCACCTGGCCTCTACTAGTATCCACTTAGGTAGGATCTGGAGATCTCCTCCTTCTTTATCACTTCTCCAAAAATCAAATCTAGATCTGATTTTGAAGATCTTCAAAACTTCTTTCGAAGATGTGAGTTGTCTCTTATAGTAGTGCTGCCTTCTTCCTTTTTCTATCGCCTTTCTCTTGCTTGGATCGCACCAAACTTGTGCCAAAAATTCTTAGGCATGGGTAGGAGAGAGAAGACCTGAAGATGGAATGGAGGAGAGAGAGGGGTAGCCTTATGGCATGGGCAATGAGTCAAGCTATTTTGATCTTGGTGCGGACAGGGTTTTTATAGACCCTGTTGCACCATGTAGTGCCACATCATCCCGACCAATCATGGCCTTTTATGCAATCATATATAAATCTAATTAATGGGATAATATCATTTGATCCAATCAGATGAGAGCCCCTTTGAATCATCCTTAGATGGTGCCAAGACTGGTCAAAGATAAGTTGTCTTTGGGGTCACCTAGGTAGAAACCCCAAAGCAACTGGAGTCCCATCTATATGGGACTCCAGATGCTTTATCCATGGGCGCATGCCTCCCTATGCATGCCTCCCTTATCCATCTACTTTTTAGCAAGTGGACTAATAAAAAAATTTGCTCGTATGGGTGCATGACACATGGGTAGATGTCTAAGTGTCAAAGATCAACGTTTGACCAAATGTCCGAAACATGATTTAGCAGGTGACAAAAAATAGTCGGTGTTGTCTCAAATTCATCTCATAAATTAAGACAATCCTTTTCTAACCTGGACAAGCTCTAGTCAGACCAAGTAAAGGTACTTAAGTGATCCCAAACATATTTGGCTCAGTCGAGACAACTTTTAATGATAATTAAAGGAGAACATCAAGCTCAATCATGTGCTAGCATGATTTTCTTGAACGTAATTGAATCTAATTCAAATCAATTGAAATGGGTTAGTTTAATTGATGATATCCAGATTGAAATCCTTATTTGTGTGACCTAGTTAGGTTTAGTTCCGTATGGTAATGAGATATGTCACGATCTCTATCATCAACATTATTGAAACATCTTTCGATGGATCAGAATTTTTTTGATTCAGACAACTAGTATGATTGATCATCTAAATCATTCTAATTGCTCTCAAAATCCACCAATGACACCTAGCAGCATATGGTGGCAACCCATCAAAACTAAAAATGAACCTCTCGGTGCAGTTACCTTTGTGATTAAGTTCTTCTATCTTGAGCCTCGACTAGATTGGGGTTAAAATAATCTCGTCAAATCCTAATATCCATCATATGATTAATCATTCAGTTTGAGTCCAATGTGAAAACCTTAATAGAAACTCTTTCTATTATTTTGCTCTACCATGGCCATGGGCTTATGGACTTGATTCTCATGATCATCATAGGGCTACTCATCTCCCAAGGTAGATAGATTTTCTATTGGTGCAATCCAATTCCCGTAATGAATATGCTATAGCCAAAATACATCTTAGGATTTCGAATGGCTGAAAGATCGAGTCATGGTGTAGTCAAACTATAACACCCTCAAGATGAATTATCGACGCACCTCAGATCAAAGAACCAGACACACAACTGCAGCTTCGAGCCAATCATCAATGAGAAGGTAGACTTCCTAATGACTACTCGAGGTGGTCACGCTTAGTGTCCTCATTCTCTAACGAGTATCTGTACTCTCGCTCTGGTGTCTCTACACCATAAGCTCAAGACTTATCTACTATAAAGAAGTGATTATACACCAACCTTTTGGATCAATCACCATCCTTATGATGATCCTATGGTCAGGAGCATTTCATGAGTTAATAATGAAAATTAATATCTTAAACTTTTAACTCTTGAAAATAAGAACTATCATTGCCATTAACTCATGAGATGTATCACAGACACTAAATACATATTATGATAGAAAATAATCCATGCTATTATTTATAGTCAAAATTATAATTTTGTTCTTAGAAGTGTATAACAAGTGTCAGCCAATTATGGCTTCTAAAGCATACATATCTAACAAACTCCCACTTGACCTAAAGCCAATTGGCTACAAATCTATGTCCCATCTTCTCAAGGAGGGTTTTGATCTTCTGCTGGCCTAACGGCTTTGTAAGTGCATCTGCCGCATTGTCTGTGGAGTCGACTCTCGTGACCTCAACATATCCTTTCTCGAGATAATCGTGGATGAGGTGGTATCGCCACTCGATGTGTTTGGATTTCTGATGAGATTTTGGCTCCTTAGCAAGGGCTATGGCACCATTATTATCGCAGTATAGAGGAATGGCATCTGATGGAATCACTCTAATCTCTACGATGAACTTCTTGTACCAGAATGCCTCCTTTGCAGCTTTTGATGCAGCAATGTATTCTGCTTTCATGATGAAATCTGCTATTACTATTTATTTGAAACTCTTCCAACTGACAGCACCACCATTATACATAAATAGATTCCCAGATGTCGATTTTTGATCATCTATATCGGACATAAAATTTGAGTCAGTATACCCTTGGACTTTGAGTTCTCCATTACCAAAAAATAAGAACATATCCTTAGTTCTTCTTAAGTACTTAAGGATACATTTCACAGAAGTCTAGTGTTCTTCTCCAAGATTTGATTGATATCTGCTTGTGACAATCATAGCATGGGCTATATCAGGTCGTGTACATAACATGGCATATATGAGGCTCCCTATTGTAGAAGCATAAGGGATCTTACTCATGCATTCAATCTCCTCTGGTGTGTTGGGATACATTTTCTTAGAGAGATGAATGCCATGTCTGAAGGGTACCAAACCCCTCTTGGAGTTTTCCATGTTAAACCTCTTTAACACTTTCTCTATGTACATCTTCTGTGAAAGACCTAGCATCCTATTCGGTCTATCTCTATAGACTTTGATTCCAAGAAAGAAGGATGCTTCTCCTAGGTCTTTCATAGAGAATTCTTTAGATAACCACATTTTAACTATGGTCAACTTGGGAATATCATTTCCAATAAGGAGGATATCATCCACGTACAGTATGAGGAAGATAGTAGCGCTCCCACTGACCTTTCTGAAAATACATGGTTCCTTCTCGTTCTTGATGAAACCAAATAATTTGATCACATCATTAAAATAAGTATTCCAACTTCGAGATGCTTACTTAAGTCCATATATGGACCTTCGCAGCTTGCATACTTTGTGATCAGTATCACTAGATGTGAAATGCAGCGGTTGTTCCATATAGATATCTTCCTCAGGATATCCATTTAAGAATGCCATTTTCACGTCTATTTGCCATATTTCATAATCGAAATAGGCTGCAATAATAAGCAATGTGTGAATGGATTTAAGTGTGGCTACTGATGAAAAGGTATCCTAATAGTCAATGCCTTTGCACTGACTATAATCTTTTGCCACTAATCTAGCTTTGAATGTCTCTACATTCTCATCTGCACCAATCTTTCTCTTGTAGATCCATTTACACCTAATAGATACTATACCTTCTAGTGGATCTACCAAGGTTCAGACTTGGTTTGAGTGCATTGAGTCAATTTCTGACTTCATTGCCCCTAACCATTTCTCAAAGTCGATATCAAATATTGCCTCATTATAGGTTTTGGGATCATCAACATGAACTCCATTACCTACGAGGAATATTTTCTCTACTTTCTCTGAAATAGTACCTAAGTACCTCTCAGGAGGATGGGAAATCCTTTTCGATCTTCGAGGTGGAGGAGGTAGTGATTGCAGTGGCTCAACTTGATTTGATTCCAAAGGGTCCTTAGCTCTTTGCTCTTGGGAGACTTCCTCCTCTAGCTTGATCTGCTTTTCAATGCCATCATCTTGAATAAACTATTTTTTAAGAAAGATGGCATGTCAACTCACAATCACATTGTGATCTTCTGGAATGTAGAAATAATATCCTAATGATTCTTTAGAATATCCTATGAATCAAGCTCTAAAGGACCTATAGTCTAACTTGTCTACTTATTGTCTTTTGATATGAGCCGAACAACCCCAAATTCTGAGATGACTCAGACTTAGTTTCTTACCATGCCATATCTCATATGGTATGGTAGGAATAGTTTTAGAAGAAATCCTATTCAGTAAATATATAGCAGTTAACAAACTATATCCCTAAAAAAAATTAGGGAGGTCTGTAAAGCTCATTATGGATCGGACCATATCTAATAGGATCTGATTCCTCCATTTTAAAATTCTGTTGAGTTGAGGTATTCCAGATGGAGTCCATTGAGAGACTATGCCATTCTGCTTGAGATAGTCTAAGAATTTCCGACTAAGGTATTCACCTCCTCGATCTGATCGAAGAATCTTAATGGATTTTTTAGTTTGCTTTTCTACTTCATGTCTGAATTTTTTAAACTTTTTAAAAGATTAAGACTTGTGTCTCATAAGATACACATACCCATACCGAGATAAATCATCGATGAAGATTATGATTAGACAAAATTACCTCTAGCCGACACATCAAATGGGCCGCACACATCAGTATGTACTAGGGCAAGTAAATCCATGGCCCTTTCCCCATGTCCCATAAAAGGGAGTCTAGTCATTTTGCCATGAAGACATGATTCACAAATTGGATATGACTCAAAAGTCAATGGACTCAATAATCCAATTTTCTCTAATTTGTGACTCCTATCTTCTGCTACATGACCTAGTCTAAGGTGCCATGGATTCCTATCATTTGGACTATCCCTGGGTTGTTTTGATTTTATGGCATTCATATTTTGCTCGATATTAAAAACAGATACATCAATATGTAACTGGTAAAGATCGTTAATAAGAAAATCATTTGTAATTTTATTTTTTCATAAAGAATGTTATAATGGTCCTTAAGAAAACTAATTACATAGCCTTCTTGTGCTAAACATGAAACAAAAATCAAATTTCTGCTTGCTGTAGACACATAATAATAATCCCTAAGTACTAAATTTAAATTAGATGGTAGTCGAAGAGGGTAGGTTCCTATGGCCACAGCAGCAACCCTTGCTCTATTTTCAAAGCGTAGTATCATCTCACCATCCCTCAACCTCCTGCTATCCTCAAGACCTTGCATGGAAGTGCACAAATGAGTACTAGAACTAGAGTCAAGCACCCAATTGGATGCAGAAGAAACCATAAGGTTAGATTCAATAACGAGCATACCTCCAAGAGGACCTGCCTCCTTATTCTTTAGGATGGCCAGGTATGTAGGGCGGTTCCACTTCTAGTGGCCGTCAGTGTTATAATGAAAATATTTTTCTTTGTCGACAGTCTTCTTCTTCAGCTCTGTCTTCTTTTTCTTTCCTCCTTCCACCTTCTACCTTTTCACAGACTTCTTCTTCTTTCCAAAAGACTTTCTCTTAGAAGAAGTCTATTCCATAGCAAATACTGAGCCTTTAGAATTTTTCATTGAAAGCTTAGCAGTAACCAGCATGTTCATAAGCTCAGTCAGAGTATTTTGAAGTTTATGCATATGGTAGTTCATGATGAACTTCCCATATCCATCAGTCAAGGATTGCAGAATTATATCATTCTGCAGATCCAGGTCCAACTTCACTCCAAGCTTCTGAAGCTCTTCCAAGTCCTTAATCATCATCAGACAATGATCTTGGACTGACTGCCCATCATGCATTTTAGCCTTGAATAGTTGTTTAGTGACCTGATATTTGGCTGCGCAACTTTGTTCACCAAACATCTCTTGCAGGTGAGCCAATATTTGATAGGCAGTCCTGATATCTTCATGTTGGCACTAAAGCTCATCAGACATTGAGCCCAACATGTAGTATCTGGTCTTGTTATCTTCATCTGTCCACTTATCAAGAGATGCTCTCTGTTCAGCGAATGGACGAGCTGGTAAGGTGGAGGGATCCTGGTCCAATACATGAGTTAACTTCTCAAAATCCAAAATGATTTTGAAGTTTTAGAGTCAATCCTTGAATTAGATTCGATTAGTCCAAGGGTGTCCAGGATACGTGCTAGTGGGTTGGATGCAGACATTTTGATTTTTTCTGTAGAGAGTTAAAGTTTCTAGTTAGATATTGTAAGTAAGACTTGATCAATTTATTTAGGAGTTTAATTTTTAAATAAATTAGCTCCCACTATTTTCTTGGATCCCTACACTTCTTCTGTAGAGATGCAAAAATCTTCATGATTATAGATTTCTAATGGATGGTGTAGTCCCACCAACTGACTCATCACCTCATCTAACAGTTATTGATGATGGGTTACCCAATGAGTGGATAACTCTTATCCAATAATTCTCTAATCATGGTGCATCCAAACTTGATCTCTAATTCATGAATCTCACCATGCCCAGAATACTGATCCACTCCTTAGTTAAGTCAGACCCACCATTTGCATAGATTAGATTCCTAATTGGATCTCTCATCATATCTGAAATATTGAGCCTAATTTATCCTTCGGCCTGTAGCATCCAATGCCTAATAGACATAGTTGCATCTTTTTGGTGCAACTGAACCACTGTAACTAGTCGAGAACAATCAACTTCGAAAATGGCTTGCATATCTATAATGGTGGAAGACCTTAGACTTAATCTTTTCTTAGGAAGATTTGATTTAGGTCTCTTTAAACTTGACTTACAATAGTCATAACAATTCTGACTAACCTAGTGGCATGGGTTAGCTCGGATTGTTAACCACCTTAGATTAGGATTGGATCGAAAAATATGGCCAGGTAAGTAAGACTGATGGAAGGGAGATGCCATTAACTCGATAAGAACGTATTCGAGTCGAGTAGCTCCCAATTAAAAATCAGTCGATCGTATCTACCAGACTTATCTTAGACACCAAATTATTAAGCTAGAACCAATCAGGTTAGCCTACAATCCAGACTCTAACCACTGTGCCTAATTAGGTATTAGCTTGATTAATTACTCATGTGAATCGATCTTGACCCAGACTTAATTCTATTAGGTTGGTCAATTTAAGTGCTCTTAATCCCATCTAACCAACTCTTGATTCGATTTGATCAACCGCTAGATCTAATTGAGCTACCCAAGTCCGAATCCAATTTTATGAATATATCTTAAATCTAAAAATTTTTAATTTTTAGACTTAACATATTTCATAATCTTAATTCTTAATTAAGTTTAGGGTTCACAAATAAAATATGTAAATAAAATTTTAGGATTTCAAGATCTAGGATTTTGCAGAAAATAAGTTTTAGATTTTTTATTAAGAATGAATGCGCAGCACCCCTACACATCATAAGAATACCCCATCGAATGAAAAGAGAGGATATTTAAATCCTACTTTGTTCTTATGATCAGACGACTAAAGAAAATACCTTAATCAGAAATATGAAAACTACAAAACTAGTAAGATCTACATCATATATCTCATATATAAAAAATTGATCTAACTATAAACATGTTTTGCATACATCTTCATGTATCATATCATACATATTTTTAGATCTAAATTATCTAATAATCATCTAAAAAATTTAATTTAAATTGATCATATCAAATTAAAATCTATTCTAGATAATTATGTAGAACTATTCTACAACTAGTCTAAACATGCATTCATCATATCTCATATGAATAAAAATTAAATAACTTTATTTTTTATTTTTATATCTTATTATAATATTTATAATATTAAAAAATAATAAATAAATAGATCTAAAAATTATAACTAATTAAATTAAATTATGATCATGCTAGACTATACATAGAATAATTCTATTCTATCACTAGTCATGCAACTTGTACAACTTAGATCTAAATTATTTAATTTTTTTAATTTTTAATTTTAGATCTAATCATATCTAATGTGACATATGAAATAATCAAATTATCAGATCAAAATTAAAATAAAATCAGATCTAATAAAAATGCAACCTGGCTCTGATACCAATTGAAGGGAAAACCTAGTTTTTCGGATCAAGTTTGCTCAGATTTGATTGAATCAAGAGAGATATTTCAAAAAAAAATTTTCTCAAATCTAGATCAAATTTGAGATTTTTCAAATCTAATATTATTAATCTAAAAAAATAATATAAAATCAAGAGTAAATTAAATCTAATTTAATTTTATCTTATTATGGGTAATCTGATTATCCTATGATGATCCTGATGTATGCCTGAGGTTCTGAATCTAGCTATGCAAGTGCCTGGTCTCTACCAGTATCCACTTGGGTAGGATCTAAAGATCTTCTCTTTCTTTATCACTTCTCCAAAAATCAGATCTGGATTTGATTTTGAAGATCTTCAAAACTTCTTTCGAAGATGTGAGTTGTCTCTTGCAGTAGTGCTGCCTTCTTCCTTTTTCTGTCGTCTTTCTCTTGCTTGGATCACACCAAACTGAAACCCAAAAATTCATGGGCATGGGTAGGAGAGAGAAGACCTAAAGATGGCATGGGGGAGGGAAAGGGGCAGCCTTGTGGCATGGACAATGGATCAAGCTTCTTAGATCTTGGTGTAGATAGGGTTTTTATAGACCCTGTTGCACCATGCAGTGCCACATCATCCCGACCTTATGTAATTAGATCTAAATCTGATTGATGGGATGACTTTATCTGATCCAATCAGATGAGAGCCCCTCTGAATCATCCTTAGATGGTGCCAAGATTGATCAAAAATAAGTCTTTGGCGCCACCTAGGTAGAAACCCCGAAGCAACTGGAGTCCCATCTGTATGGGACTCCAGATGCTTTATCCATGGGTGCACGCCTCCCTAGGCATGCACCCCTTATCCATCTACTTTTTAGTAGATGGATTGATCCAAAATTCTCTCCTATGGGTGCATGACATATGGGCAGATGTCTAAGTATCAAAGATCAACGTTTGACCAAATGTCCAAAACAGGATTTAGCAGGTGAAGAAAAATAGTAGGTGTTGTCTTAAATTCATCCCATAAACCTATTTTCTCTCTATTTTGTTTAGTGGAAAAGAAGGTTTTTTGCACAATAATTGAAGGTGGTCCATGCCTAAATGAAAGGAGGGGGCGCCCAAGTGTTCAACGCCCCAACTAGTTGCTATATTTGTTGTTTCCTAGTCTAAGAATTTGATCGAACAAGGACTCCTCTATATCTTATTATATAGGGCAAATTTGGACTGATTTGTAGAGATATTCCAAACCTTAGAGAGGACTTTTGGTAGTGTGAATACCAGGATGAGAGACCTCTTGGACATGGGGTTTTTATAGACACTAATCTAGGTGTCTAGGTGAGAGAACAGAGAAGAAGAAGAGGGTCTTCTTCTAGGATTGCTTTGTTCCTCTCTTCTCCTTCTTTTTTTAAGATTTTTTTGAGAGTGTCTCAGATTTAAAATCTCTCCTCTTCCTTCTATTCTTTGAAGGAGTCCAAATCTAGAAGAAGGAAGCACCAAATTGACTGTCAAAGAAAGATCAGAATAGTACTAGCATACTGTGCTGATTTTCTACATAGGAGTTCTGATTGGGATTCATGGGCTCATGTGGACATTCTTTAGAGGTCAGATGTGTGTATGGCTCGGAGTATCATCCTCAAGCCTGAATTAATAAGTTAGAATGTCTAACTTGCATAGGTAATATAGATCTAATCTATTATTACATACCTGCATTAGGTGTAGTGTAGATACATGTTGATATGATCAACATATTCTTCTTCCGTATATTTTTAATTTTTAATTTAAATCTCATGCTATAATCATGTAATAGGATCTTAAATTTGGAATCTCTATTTTTTATGAATAAATTTTGATTTATTTTAGTCTTCTATTGCTTGATCTTGAAAAAGTTTCAAGATTTAGCCGTGAAATCCTAGCTCTGGTTCCTTCACCAAATCCATCTCATGGATTATCCTGATCAAGATTTTGCTAAATTGAAATACAATAATGCATTTTCTCTAACACTTGGAGTGGTCAATTCCATCTTTATCACTTACCAACTTCACAAGTACTTGACTATGCCCAGAAATCTTTCATCACTAAATTAGAAATTCAGGTAGTCTGGCATCAAAGCACAGTGAGTTGCTCGCAAGCTACTATGGTGATCTTAGGTCTAAGGAATACTTATAGCCATATCCTATCAGAGTAATTCTCGATAGTAGAATGCTCTAGAGTTGGTCATGTTCAGTGATGATGTATCCTTACATCTCATCTGTATGCCATACTAGTGTCTCCACACTCCTTGGTTAAGAGGACAACCAACCTATATGGCATACAATGATGTATACTCGATAAATATTGTCATCCTAATTAACAATGTATCATTTAGTCATAAACAATTTAAGGACTAATCGATAAATCCTATCTTTATAGAAACTAAATAGTCCTAAGGACTTCACCACAACAAAGAAGTTCATTAGAAGATGTAGACTTTATGATGAAAATGCTAGAATATTTATTTTATTTAATAATAAATTATTTATAATTATAAAATAGTACAACCATCAATAGATTGATGATTGACTTTGAAACATAATTTCCAACACTTTCCTCTGAAGTTCTTTCTCTGATCCGAGCTCAATACGGAGTTCCTCTTGAGTACGAGCTAGATATT
Organism: Cocos nucifera; assembly: GCA_006176705.1. Taxonomy (NCBI): domain Eukaryota; kingdom Viridiplantae; phylum Streptophyta; class Magnoliopsida; order Arecales; family Arecaceae; genus Cocos; species Cocos nucifera. The sequence goes on from QRFJ01000593.1 coordinate 231,565, forward strand.
CCTAGGTCGAGTAGCCAAGCTTGTGCCCCTCCCTCGGATCATTTCTGTTTGTACTTGGAGGCTCTTCATGTCGGGTTGAGGCTTCCCCTTTTCCTTTTTATTGTTGCTCTTTTTCACTTTTTAGACATATCTCTTACCTCAGTTGTTCTAAGCTCCTTCAGGTTTATAGTAGGATTCCTATCTCTTTGTCCTCTGGCCAAGGTCTGTCCCATAGTATGTTTGTTCTAGACTTTCTTCAACGTCAAGCATCATCCTTCTACTAAGGATTGGTAGTATTTATCCCTCTAGTTTGATAAGAAGGGGTTGCTCAAGGATGCTCCTTCCTCTATCCATAATTAAAAGGAAAAGTTTTTTTTTGTGTCTTGTCCTTCAGTAGAATTAGCACTTCCTCCCTAGGGCAGATTAAGAGACTTGGTCTACAGAGCTCCTGGGCAAGAGAGAGAGGACCTTGACTCTGCCAGCATATTGAGAAACTATAAAGCCCCTCCACTATCCGAATTAGTTGATAACCAAACCTTATACAACCTCGGCTTGAGCCCGTTCAACCCCGAAAGTATATATTTACATCTTCTTCTATTTCTTTTATCTTTCTTCTAACCTCGACTTACTTACTATTGTAGAGATGACTCTCGAAGAGTTGGAGATGCTGTCCAAGGGACTTTGAGCTCAAAAAAGAAAGGGGGATACTTCAGGAGGGGCATCAAAGCGAGCAAGGGTCGGAGAACCAAGCTCGGCTACACCTGCCCAGGTGGCCCCTACTCTAGAGGTGGTAGCTCCTCCATCGATTTTGACTTCACCCATCGAGGCCACTACTCCCACACGTCCTGAAAGGAAGGAGGAGGCCAAGAAGAGGAGGAAGAGGATGGTTGCTACAATGGCTCGGAGAAAGTCTGACAACCCTGGTAGTGACAGTGCCGATCCGACCAAGGTTCACTTGATGATTGGAAAGTCGTCCAGCCTCTTATGGCCGGGTGCATCCTCCCAAACATAATTGAGAGAATGCTTCAAATGGATGATGAGCAGAGGATGAGAGATGCCTATGAGGCCTTCTTAGAGGTAACTGATTTTCTCTTTAATTTGAATACATGCACGCTCTCCAATAATAACTCATATTTTGCTATTTGCAACTGGGACACCACCTCTTCACAAACGTAGAGGTGGTCAACCTCTGAAAGACTGAGGTTGCAAATATAGTAGAGGCAACCCAAGAATACAAGGCCAAAGTAGAGCATCTTTCGGTCAAGGTTGGGCATCTGCAAAAGGCACTTAAGAGGGAGGAATAGGCATTCGTGGGATTGAAGGCTACACTGACCTCGGAGGAGGAGAAGAGGAAAGTGGCCAAGGTCAGGATCATCAAAGAAAAGAGGTGAGTCATTGAGGCTGTGGAACAAGCTGTTTCATCCTTCAAATCTTCAAAGAAACAAAAGAATATCAAGGTGGCATTCGCCCAGGAGGCCTTCATCAAAGGGTTCGACCTCTACCAGAGAAAGGTTGCTAAAGGGTTCCCCAAGTTGGACTTTGGCATTCTACCGAAGGAGTCTTCTGAAGATGAGGCGGAGCCTCTTGCGGCTAGAGCTGATCTTCCGAATGCTGAGCCTACTACTATCGAACCTGCTAAACCCACCCTTATGCCTGTTGAGGAGCTGGCACCTGCCGAGGCCACACCAAGCTCATCTGCTACTCCACCTCCAGAGGTCTGAGACCTCTAATTATTGTACTTTTCCTTTTTCTTTCTCACTTCATGTACTTAAACATATCAATTAATGAAATTAAGTTTTCTCTTTTATCGTACCTATGTTTTGTGATATGCTTATACATCGAGCGTAGGCTTCGGCTGAAGTGGCACCACTGCCTTAGGGCATTCTCCTGAAGGTCCACATTAGGAATTTGAGAAAGAAGTTTGTCAGGTCAGCAAGAGGTTGAAGAAGACTGAAGATGAACTCCACAAATCAAAGAAAAACTATGCGGAGGCCACGATCATGATCAACCGCCTTCATCAAGCATCCAAACAAACTTTCAAAGAATATACTGCCACTTGAGTGAAGAGCTTGAGGAGACTAAGAAAAATGCTAGCAAAAAATCTTGCACTTTAACTACAAAAGTCAGCTCCCTTGAAATCGAGCTTAGAGCAGAGAAAGAGAATATTCTACTATTGGAGAGGAGCTCGACATGGTCCACCAATCAAGAAAAGTATGGCTGAAATTGGTTCAAAAGTTTCTTCAAGCTTCAAAATCAGTTGGATGTGGTCGAGGATGCATACAACACCTAAAGGCTCGGCTGGTGTGATTAAATTGCCAAACTTAAATGGAAACTTCGAACAATCGAAGAGAAGGTAACTCAGCTTCGAAAGCGATTAGTGGATAGGGCTCAAGCTAGCCTAAGTGCAGATCTGGACAAAGTTACTACTTTGAAGAATTTCCTTGGAAATCTTACAATAAGATTCGAGAAGACCAAGAATGAGCTCCTTTAACTCAAAATCAAGATAACCCACTAGGAGAATATGGTGAAGGATGCTGAGGCCGAATCCACAGTTTTGAGAAAGAGACTAAGAGAAGTGGACGATGACTTCCGAAGGGTTCAAAAATTACTTGACAAGAGTTTGGCGGCAAGGTAAGATCTCGAGGAGAAAGTAAATAACTTAAAGCACTCTCTTGTAATGGCCAAAGCCGGTTGCCCGAAGTTCGAGTAAGACTTTGTTCCTATTCTGTTTTCTCTTTTTTTGTTGATGTAATCGATCTTGAAGAACTTCATTTGTAATGAACTTTATTTCAATAAAATCATACTTCTTTTGATTATCTTTGACTGTCTTGCTTTGATTTAATACTTGTAGATTTATTATTTCTGTGCCATATCATTGATGTTAGTGTTGTTTTGAAATGGTAATCCTGGTCCAACATCTCGTAGGCATGTCCCTCTTATTTATGAAAAAGGATCCTCCAAACCTATTTTGCATTTAGCCTTTCTCCTAGTTTAGAAATCGGGAGCTTTCATATCCCTCGTAAAGGGCTTCACCCACATCAGCATGAGGTCCACCTCTTGTTCCTGACATGCGATGGCTTTTATCCTTTTTAGGATGAGGACCATCTTCTATTCCTAACAAGGCTATCAGGACACAAAAGGAACATTATGAGGGCCTCTTTTCGTTATCTTCTATTTAAGAATTAGACACCTTCACCCTTATTAAAATGAGGTTAACCTTCTGTTTAAGAATTGGAAGCCTTCACCCTCATTAGGATGAGGTTAACCTCCGGAGGCCTTCATCTTCATTAGGACGAGGTTAACCTTATATTTAAGAATCGGAGGCCTTCAACCTCAACAAGATGAGGTTAACCTCCTATTTAAGAATAAAAGGCCTTTATATATGGCTTCATTTAAGAATGAAATTTAGCTTGGTTATTTTCTATCATAACTCAATTTTCACAAAGAACAAAAATGTTAAGAATAAAAATTATTTATTGAAGTATGGATATTGATAGTACATTCATAGATTTTTAGCATTCCAAGATCGAGGTAGTATAGCTCCTCCATGCTTCTTTAAGTGGTATATTCTTGGTCGGACAACTTCCTCGACTTCATAAGGATCTTTTCAATTCAGAGCTAGCTTACCTTGATTTTGTAGCTAAGAGGCATCAACTCACTATAGTACCAGATCTCCAACTTTGAAGGTTTTAGTTTTAACTTTAGTATTATAGTATCAAGCTACTTTTTGCCTGTAGGCTGCCATCCAAATTTAGATTTTCTTCCACCTTTTATCCAATAGATTAAGATTTGTCTTGAGTTTCTGTGAATTACTTTGTTCATCAAAACCTTCAACTCATGCTGAGGGAAGTCCAAGCTCGACTAGATGTTAGATATGTGTGCCCTAAAAGCCAAAATTGGCTGACACTTGTTATACACTTCTAAGGGCAAAATTATAATTTTGACTATAAGTAATAAAATGGATTATTTTCTATCACAATATATATTTAGTGTCTATGATACATTCCTTGAGTTAATGGCAATGATAGTTCTTATTTTCAAGAGTTGAAAATTTAAGATATGAATTTTCATTATTAACTCATAAAATGCTCCTGACCATAGGATCATCATGAGGATGGTGATTGATCCAAAAGGTTAGTGTACAATCGCTTCTACGTAGTAGATGAGTCTTGAGTCTACGATGTAGAGACACCAGAGCGAGAGTATAGGTACTCGTTAGAGAACGAGGGCACTGAGCATGACCACATCGAGTAGTCATTAGGAAGTCTACCTTCTCATCGATGACTGGCTCGAAGCTGCAATTATGTGTCTAATTCTTTGATCTGAGGTGCATCGACAGTTCACCTTGAGGGTGTTATAGTTTTACTACACCATAACTGAATCTCCTAGCCATTCGAAATTCTGAGGTGTACGTTGGCTATAGCATGTTGATTGTAGGAATTGGATTGCACCAATAGGGGATCTATCTATCTCGGTAGATGAGGAGAAGCCCTATGATGATCATGAGAATCAAGTCTGTAAGCCCATGTCCATGGTAGAGTAAAATAATAGAAAGAGTTTCTATTAAGGTTTTCACATTGGACTTGAGTCGAATGATTAATCATATGATGGATATTAGGGTTTGATGAGATTATTTTAACCCTAATCCAGTTAGAGCTTAAGATAGAAGAACTTAATCACACAAGTAACTACACCGAGAGGTTCATTTTCAATTCCAATGGATTGCCACCATATGCTGCTAGGTGTCACTGATGAATTTTGAGAGCACTTAGAATGATTTAGATGATTAATCATACTAGTTATCTGAATCAAAAAAGTTTTGATCCATCTGAAGGTGTTTTGATGATGTCGATGATAGAGATCATGACATATCTTATTATCATATGGAACTGAACATAAGCAGCTCACACAAACAAGGATTTAGATTTGGATATCATCAATTGGACTAATCCAGTTTAATTATTTTGAATTAGATTCAATTAGCTTCAAGGAAATCATGCTAGCACATGATTGAGCCTAATGTTCTTTAATTATCATTAAAGTTTGTCTCGACTGACCCAAATGTGTCTTGGCTCACTTAGGTACCTTTACTTGGTTTGACTGGAGCTTGTCTAGGTTAGAAAAGGATTGTCTTAATTTATGAGATGAATTTGAGACAACAACTATCATTTTTTGTCACCTGCTAAATCCTATTTTGGACATTTGGTCAAACATTGATCTTTGACACTTAGACATCTGCCCATGTGTCAAGCCATCATAGGAGAGAATTTTTGGACCAGTCCACCTGCTAAAAGATAAATGGATAAGAGGTGGATGCCTAGGAAGGCATGCGCGCATGGATAGAGCATCTGGAGTCCCATATGGATGGGACTCTAGTTGCTTCAGGGTTTCTACCTAGGTGGCGCCAAAGACTTATCTTTGATCAGTCTTGGTGCCATCTAAGGATGACTCAGAGGAGCTCTCATCTAATTGGATCAGATGATGTCATGCCACCAATCAGATTTAGATCTGATTGCACAAAAGGTCATGATTGGTCGTAATGATGTGGCATTGCATTACGCAATAGGGTCTACAAAAATCCTATCTGCGCCAAGATCTAAGAAGCTTGATCCATTGCCCATGCCACAAGACTGCTCCTCTCCCTCCTCCATGCCATCTTTAGGTCTTCTCTCTCCTACCCACATCCAAGAATTTTTGGGCTTCAGTTTGGTGTCATCCAAGCAAGAGAAAGGCAACAGGAAAAGGAAGAAGATAGCACTACTGCAAGAGACAACTCACATCTTCGAAAGAAGTTTTGAAGATCTTCAAAATCAGATCCATATTTGATTTTTGGAGAGGTGATAAAAAAGGAGAAGATCTCTAGATCCTACCTAAGTGGATATCGGTAGAGGTCAAGCACTTGCATAGATAGATCCAGAACCTCAGGCAGACATCAAGATCATCACAGGATAATTAGATTACCATCAACAAAGTAAATTAAATTAGAATTAATTTATTTTTTATTTTATTTTATTTTTTTATTAGATCAATAATATTAAATCTAAAAAGTCTCAGATCTGATCTAAATTTAAGAAAAAAAATTTTAAAATATGTCTCTTGATCCAATCATATCTGAATGACCTGATCCAAAAAATAGGTTTTTCCTTCAACTGGTACTAGAGCTAGGTTGCATTTTCCATTAGATCTGATTTTATTTTAATTTTGATCTAATAATTAGAAGATTTCAGATATCACATAATATATGATTAAATCTAAAATTAAAAAAATTAAAAAAATTAAATAATTTAGATTTATGTTGTACAAGATACAAGACTAGTTGTAGAATAGAATTGTTCTATGTATAGTCTAGCATGATCATAATTTAATTTGATTAATTAATAATTTTTAGATCTATTTATTTACTATTTTTTGATGTTATAAATATTATAATAAGATCTAAAAATAGAAAATAAAGTTATTTAATTTTTGTTCATATACGATATGATGAATGCATGTTTAGACTAGTTGTAGAATAGTTCTACATAATTGTCTAGAATAGATTTTAATTTGATATGATCAATTAAAATTTGATATTTTAGATGATTATGAGATAATTTATATCTAAAAATATATAAGATATAATACATGAAGATGTATGCAAAATATGTTTATAGTTAGATTAACTTTTATATATGAGATATATGATGTAGATCTAACTAGTTTTGTAGTTTTCATATTTCTGATTAAGGCATTCCCCTTGGCTATCCAATCATAAGAGAAAAGTAGGATTTAAATATCCTCTCCTCCCATTCAATGGGATGTTCTTATGATGTGTAGGGGTGCTACGCGTTCATTCTTAATCAAAAATCTAAAACTTATTTTCTGCAAAATTCTAGATCCTGAAACCCTAGAATTTTATTTACATGTTTTATTTGTGAATCCTAAACTTAATTAAGAATTAAGATTATGAAATATATTAAATCTAAAAGTTAAAAATTTTTAGATTTAAGACATATTCATAAAATTGGGTTTGGGCTTGGGTAGCTCAATTAGGTCTATCGATTGATCAAACCGAATCAAGAGTTGGTTAGATGGAATCAAGAGTGCTTAAATCGACCAGCCTAATATGATTAAGTTTGAGTCAAGATCGAATCACATGAGTGATCAATCAAGCTAAGACCTAATTAGGCTCAGTGGTTAGAGTCTGGATTGTAGACTAATCTGATTGGTTCTGGCTCAATAATTTGATGTCTAAGATAAGTCTGAAAGGTACGATGGACTGACTTTTAATTGGGAGCTACTCGACTCGAATGCATTCTTATCAAGTTAATGACATATCCCTTCCACCGATCTCACTTACCTAGACATATTTATCGATCCAATCCTGATCTAAGGTGGTTAACAATCCGAGCTAACCCATGCCACTAGATTAGTCATAATTGTTATAGCTATTGTAAGTCAAGTTTAAAGAGACCTAAATCAAATCTTTGTAAGAAAAGACTAAGTCTAAGGTCTTCCACCATTGTAGATATGCGGACTCTTTTCAAAATTGATTGTTCTCGACTGGTCACAGTGGTTCAGTTGCACCGAAAAGATGCAATCATGTCTATTAGGCATTGGATGTTATGGGTTGGAGGATAAATTGGGCTCAAATTCCAAAAATGATGAGAGATCCAATTAGAAATCCAATCTATGCAAATAGTGGGTCTGACTTAACTAAGGAGTGGATCAATATTTCGGGCATGATGAGATTTATGAATTAGAATCAAGTTTAGATGCACCATGATTAGAAAATCATTGGACAAAAGTTATCCACTCATTAGCTAACCCATCACTAATAACTGTTAGGTGAGGTGATGAGTCAGTTGGTGGGATGCACCACCCATTAGAAATCTATAATCACGAAGATTTTTGCATCTTTACGGAGAGAGTGTAGAGATCTAAAAAAATAGTGGAAGCTAATTTATTTAAAAATTGAGGTGATGAGTCAGTTGGTGGGATGCACCACCCATTAGAAATCTATAATCACGAAGATTTTTGCATCTTTACAGAGGGAGTGTAGAGATCTAAAAAAATAGTGGAAGCTAATTTATTTAAAAATTAAATTTTTAAATAAATTGGTTAAGTCTTAATTACAATATCTAACTAGAAACTTTGACTCACTATAAAAAAAGCAAAATATTAGCATCCAACCCACTAGCACGCATCTTGGACACCCATAGATTGACCAAATCCAATTACAAGGATTGGATTCAAAATTTCAAAATCATTTTGGGTTTCAAGAAGTTAACTCATGTATTGGACTAGGATCCTCTCACCTTATCAACTCGTCCATCTACTGAAGAGAGAGCATCTCTTGACAAGTGGATGGACGAAAATAACAAAGTCAGGTACTACATGTTGGCTTCGATGTCTAATGAGCTTCAGTGCCAACATGAAGATATCAAGACTGCCCATCAAATGTTGGCTCGTCAGTAAGAGATGTTTGCTGAATAGAGTCGTGCAGCCAAATATCAGATCACTAAATGACTATTCAAGGCTAAAATGCATGATGGGCAGTCAGTCCAAGATCATTATCTGATGATGATCAAGAACTTCGAAGAGCTTGAGAAGCTCAGAGTGAAGTTGGACGTAGATCTGTAGAATGATATAATTGTACAATCCTTGACTGATGCATATGGGTAGTTCATCATGAACTACCATATGCATAAACTTCAAAATACTCTGGCCGAGCTTATGAACATGCTGGTTACTGCTGAGCTTTCAATGAAATGTTCTAAAGGCTCAGTATTTGCTATGGAATGGATTTCTTCCAAGAGAAAGTCTTTTGGAAAGAAGAAAAAGTCTATGAAAAGATAGAAGGTGGAAGGAGGAAAGAAAAAAAGGTAGAGCTGAAGAAGAAGGCCGCTGACAAAGAAAAATATTTTCATGGCAATACTGACGGCCACTGAAAGCAGAACTGCCCTTCATACCTAGCCACCCTGAAGAATAAGAAGGAGGCAGATCCTTCTGGAGGTATGCACATTATTGAATCTAACCTTATGATTTGTTTTGCATCTAGTTGGATGCTTGACCTTTGTTCTAGTGCTCATTTATGTACTTTCATGTAGGATCTTGAGGATAGCAGGAGGCTGAGAGATTGTGAGATGATCCTACACATTGAAAATTGAGCAAGGATTGCTATTGTGGTTGTAGGAATCTACCCTCTTCGACTACTATCTAGTTTAGATTTAGTACTTAAGGATTGTTATTATGTGCCTGCAACAAGCAGGAATTTGATTTTTTTCATGTTTAGCATAAGAAGGCTATGTAATTAGTCTTCTTAAGGACCATTGTAACATTCTTTATAAAAGAAATAAAATTACAAATGGTTTTCTTATTAACAATCTTTACCAGATACATATTGATGTATCTATTTTTAATATCGAGCAAAATGTGAATGCCATAAAATCAAAACAACCTAGGGATAGTCCAAATGATAGGTATCTTTGGCACCTTAGACTAGGTCATATAGCAGAAGATAGGATTAACAAATTGAAGAAAATTAGGCTATTGAGTCCATTGACTTTCAAGTCATATCCTGTGAATCATGTCTTCATGGCAAAATGACTAAACTCCCTTTTATGGAACATGGAGAAAGGGCCATGGATTTACTTGCCATAGTACATACTGATGTGTGTGGCCCATTTGATGTGCTGGCTAGAGGCAATTTTATCTACTTCATAACCTTCACCGATGATTTGTCTCGGTATGGGTATGTATATCTTATGAGACACAAGTCTGAAGCCTTTGAAAAGTTTAAAGAATTTAGACATGAAGTAAAAAAAAATTGAAAAATTCATTAAGGTTCTTCCATCAGATCGAGGAGGTGAATACCTTAGATGGAAATTTCTAGACTATCTCAAGCAGAATGGTATAATCTCTCAATGGACTCCACCTGAAACATCTCAACTCAATGAGATTTCAGAATGAAGAAATCAGACCCTATTAGATATGGTCCGATCCATGATGAGCTTCACAGACCTTTCTAATTTTCTTTAGGGACATAGTTTGTTAACTACTATAAATTTACTAAATAGGATTCTTTCTAAAATCGTTCCTACCACACCGTTGAGATATGGCATGGTATGAAATCAAGTCTGAATCATCTCAGAATTTGGTATTATCCAGCTCATGTCAAAAGACAATAAGCGGGCAAGTTAGACTATAGGTCCTTTAGAGCTCGATTCATAGGATATCCTAAAGAGTCATTAGAATATTATTTCTATATTTCAGAAGATCACAATGTGATTGTGAGTCGACATGCCATCTTTCTTGAAAAATAGTTTATTCAAGATGGTGGCATTGGAAAGCAGATCAAGCTAGAGAAGAAAGTCTCCAAAGAGCAAAGAGCTAAGGATCCTTTGGAACCAAATCAAGTTGAGCCAATACAATCACTACCTCTTCCACCGCGAAGATCGAAAAGAATTTTTCGTCCCCCTGAGAGGTACTTAGGTACTATTTCAGAAAAAGTAGAGAAAATGTTCCTCATAGGTAATAGAGTTCATGGTGATGATCCCAAAACCTATAATGAGATGATATCTGATATCGACTCCAAGAAATGGTTAGAGGCAATGAGGTCAGAAATTGACTCGATGCACTCAAATCAAGTCTGGACCTTGGTAGATCCATCAGAAGGTATAGTACCTATTGGGTGTAAATGAATCTATAAGAGAAAGATTGGTGCAGATGGAAATGTAGAGACATTCAAAGTTAGTTAGTGGCAAAAGGTTATAGTCAGTACGAAGGCATTGACTATTGAGATACCTTTTTGCCAGTAGCCATACTTAAATCTATTCACACATTGCTTGCTGTTGCAGCCTATTTCAATTATGAAATATGGCAAATGGACGTGAAAATGATGTTCTTAAATGGATATCTTGATGAAGATATCTATATGGAACAACTGCTGGGGTTTCACATCCAGTGATCCTGATCACAAAGTATGCAAGCTGCAAAGGTCCATATATGGACTTAAGCAAGCATCTCAGAGCTAGAATACTTATTTTAATGATGTGATCCAATAGTTTGGTTTCATCAAGAATGAGGAGGAACCATATATTTTCAGAAAGATCAGTGAGAGCACTATTGTCTATCTCATACTGTACGTGGATGATATCCTTCTTATTAGAAATGATATTCCCATATTGAGTATAGTTAAAATATGGTTATCTAAAAAATTTTCTATGAAAGATCTAGGAGAAGCATTCTTCATTCTAGGAATTAAAGTCTATAGAGATAGACTGAATAGGATGCTAGGTCTTTCACAGAAGATGTACATAGAGGAAGTGCTAAAGAGGTTTAGCATGAAAAACTTTAAGAGGGGTTTGATACCCTTCAGACATGGCATTCATCTCTCCAAGAAAATGTGTTCCAACACACTAGAGGAGATTGAATGCATGAGCAAGATCCCTTATGCTTTTGCAATAGGGAGCTCATGTATGCCATGTTATGTACATGACCTGATATAGCCCATGTTGTGAGTGTCACAAGTAGATATCAGTCAATTTCAAGAGAAGAACACTGGACTTCTATGAAATATATCCTTAAGTACTTAAGAAGAACTAAGAATATGTTCTTGATTTTTGGTAATGGAGAAGTCAAAGTCCAAGGGGGATACTGACTCGGATTTTATGTCTGATGTAGATGATCGAAAGTCGACATCTGAAAATCTATTTGTGTGTAATGGTGGTGCTGTCAGTTGGAAGAGTTCTAAATAGATAGTAATAGTATATTCCATCATGGAAGCAGAATACATCGCCGCGTCAGAAGCTATGAAGAAAGCATTTTGGTACAAGAAGTTCACCATAGAGATTAGAGTGATGCCATCAGATGCCATTCCTCTATACTACGATAATAATGGTGCCATAGCCCTTGCTAAGGAGCTGAGGTTGAAGGAAAATCCTGATTTCCCGGTCCAGGTTCGTCCAGATCTGATTAGATCAAGAGATATATTTCAAAAATTTTCTCTTAATCTCAATCAGATCTTGATATGTTTCAGATCTGATTCTTATTATTTTAATAAATAAAATAAAATAAGATAAATTAAATCAAATTTAATTTACCTGATTTGGGTAATCCTATTACCCTGTAGATGATCTTGATTGCAGCGGAAGATTCTGGATCTTAGCCACGCAAGCGCCTGGCCTCTACCGGTATCCACTCGGGTTGGATCTGGAGATCCTCTTCTTCTCTATCACACCTCCAAAAATCAGATCTGGATCTGATCTGGAGGATCTTCAAAACTCTTTTGAAGATCTGCAGTCGTCCTTTTGCAGCAGCGCAGCCTTCTTGCTTTTGATCGCCTTTCCTTGATCTGAATCGCACCAACCTAAATCCAAAACACTTTTGGACGTGGAGAGCAAGGGGAGAAGAGACTATGGCATGGAGAAGGAGGGGAGAGGCAGCCTTGGGGCGTGTCTAATAGCATTCAGAATTAGGGTTGGGCGCAGGGTCTTATTTATAGACCTCTTGTGATCCAACTCCTCTTCCTCTCAACCAATCACAACCCTTTGTGAAATCAGATCTAAATCTGATTGGTTGGAATAGAGACCCCTGGATTCCTCCTTAGAGGGCGCCTAAGACCAGTCAAACTGGATTCTTAGTAGAACTCTGATTGGAATCCAAAAGGGAGGTGGAGTCCTTGTCCAACAAGGACTCCTAGGCGCCTCCTACTTGGGCTCACGCCACCCTTGGCGTGCGCCCTTCTCCTTGCCAGGTTCTGGCAGGGGGACAGGCCCCCACCAGCTCTCCAATAGGTGCATGACATGTGGTCAAAAGTCAAAGGGTGAATGGTCAACGTTTGACCAGTCAAAGGTAGACTTTTGACCAAAGTCAAAGAACAAGAAATGGCAGGTGACCAAAAATGGCAGGTAATGTCTTACAAATAAGACAACCTATTCTGACTTGGACAACCTCCAGTCAGACCATATGAAGGCCTCTGATTGAGCACAAACTCCTTTGGCTCAGTCAGGACAACTTATTTATGATAGTAAAAGAAGAACGTTAGGTTCAATCGAGTGCTAGCACGATTTCCTTGAACCTAATTGAATCTCATTCAGATCAATTGAACTAGATCAGTTCAATTGATGATCACCAGATTCAAACCCTTGTTTGTGTGACCCAGTTAGGTTCAGTTCTGTATGGTAATGGGATATGTCATGATCTCTATCATAGACATCATCGAAACTCCTTTCGATGGATCAGAACTCTTCTGATTCGAACAGCTAGAATGATCGATCATCTAAATCATTCTAATTGCTCCCAAAATCCACCAGTGACACCTAGCAGTATATGGTGGCAACCCATCAGAGCTGAATGCGAACCTCTTGGTGCAGCTACCTGTGTGATTCAGTTCTTCTATCTTGAGCCCCGATCAGATTAGGGTTAAGGTGAACTCGTCAAACCCTAGTCTCTGTCATATGATGTAATCATTCGATTCGAGTCCAATGTGAAAATCTAAATAGAAACTCTTTCTATTATTTCACTCTACCATGGCCATGGATTTCTGGACTTGATTCTCATGATCATCATAGGGCTACTCCTCTACCACCGAGGTAGATAGATCCCATCTTGATGCAATCCAGTTCCTACAATGAACATGTCACAGCCAACATACACCTCAGGGTTCCATATGGCTAGGAGACCGAGTAATGGTGTAGTCAAACTATAACACCCTCAAGGTGAACTGCCGATGCATCTCAGGTCAAAGAACCAGACACACTACTGCAGCATCGAGTCAGTCATTGACGAGAAGGTAGACTCCCTAATGACTACTCGAGGTGGTCACGCTCAGTGCCCTCGTTCTCTAACGAGTACCTGTACTCTCGCTCCGGTGTCTCCACACCGTAGACTCAAGACTCATCTACTAAAGAGAAGCGATCGTACACCAACCTTCCGGATCAATCACCATCCTCGTGATGATCCTATGGTCGGGAGCTGTTTATGAGTTAATAATGATTATTCATGTCTTAAATTTTCAACTCTTGAAAATATGAATTATCATTACCATTAACTCAAAGGATGTATCACAGACACTAAATACACATGTGTGATAGAAAATAACCCATTTCATTAATTATAGTCAAAATTATAATTTTGCCCCTAGAAGTGTATTACAAGTGTCAGCCAATTCTGGCTTCTAGGGCACATATATCTAACAATCTCCCACTTGTCCTAAAGCCAATTGGCTACAAGTCTAAGTCCCATCTTCTCAAGGTGGGCTTCGATCTTCTGCTGGCCCAACGGCTTTGTAAGTGGGTCTGCCACATTATCTGTGGAGTTGACTCTCTTGACCTCAACGTAACCTTTCTCAAGGTAATCGCGGATGAGATGGTATCACCATTTGCTTGGAACTCTTCCAGCACAAACAGTCTGCCAGATGTCGACTTTCGATCATCTATATCGGACATGAAGTCCGAGTCTGTGTATCCCTGGACCAGGAGTTCTCCGTTACCAAAGACCAACATAATATCCTTAGTTCTTCTCAAGTACTTAAGGATACATTTCACAGAAGTCCAGTGTTCTTCACCTGGATTTGACTGATATCTGCTTGTGACACTCACAGCATGGGCTATATCAGGTCGTGTACATAGCATGGCATACATGAGGCTCCCTATTGCAGAAGCATAAGGGATCTTGCTCATGCGTTCTATTTCCTCAGGTGTGCTGGGGCACATCTTCTTGGAAAGATGAATACCATGTCTGAAGGGTATTAATCCCCTCTTAGAGTTTTCCATACTAAACCTCTTTAGTACTTCCTCTATGTACATCTTCTGTGAAAGTCCTAGCATCCTATTCGGTCTATCCCTATAGACCTTAATTCCTAGAATAAAGGATGCTTCACCTAGGTCTTTCATGGAGAATTCCTTAGGACAACCACATCTTGACTGATGTCAACATGGGAATATCATTCCCAATAAGGAGGATGTCATCCACGTACAATACGAGGAAGACAACAGCGCTCCCACTGACCCTTTTGAAAACACATGGTTCCTCTTCGTTTTTGATGAAACCAAACTTTTTGATCACATCATTGAAACGAGTGTTCCAGCTCCGAGATGCTTGCTTAAGTCCATATATGGACCTTTGCAGCTTGCAAACCTTGTGATCAGTATCACTGGATGTGAAACCTAGCGGCTGTTCCATATAGATATCTTCCTCAAGATATCCATTTAGGAATGCCGTTTTCACGTCCATTTGCCATATTTCATAATCGAAATAGGCTGCAACAGCAAGCAATGTGCGGATGGATTTTAGCATAGCTACCGGGGAGAAAAAGGTATCCTGATAGTCAATGCCTTCGCGTTGACTATAACCTTTTGCCACCAGTCTAGCCTTGAATGTCTCCACATTCCCATCTGCACCAATCTTTCTCTTGAAGATCCATTTACACCCAATAGGTACTATACCTTCTGGTGGATCTACCAAGGTCCAGACTTGGTTTGAGTGCATCGAGTCGAATTTCTGACTTCATTGCCTCAAGCCATTTCTCGGAGTCGATATCTGATATCGCCTCGTTGTAGGTTTTGGGATCATCACCATGAGCACCATTACCTATGAGGAACATTTCCTCTACGTCCTCTGAAATAATACCTAAGTATCTTTCAGGGGGACGGAAAACTCTTTCCGATCTACGAGGTGGAGGAGGTAGTGTTCTTATTGGCTCAACCTGATTTGGTTCCACTTGGTCCTTAGCTCTTTCCACTTGTGAGACTTTCTCATCAAGCTTAATCTGCTTTCCAATGCCGCTATCTTGAATAAACTATTTTTCAAGAAATATGGCATGTCGACTCACAATCACATTGTGGTCTTCTGGAATGTAGAAATAGTATCCTAATGACTCTTTAGGATATCCTATGAATCGAGCTCTAAAGGACCTAAACTCTAACTTGTCCGCTTGTTGTCTTTTGACATAAGCCGGACATCCCCAAATTCTGAGATGACTCAAACTTTGGTCAAACTTGGTTTCTTTTGACATAAGCCGGACATCCCCAAATTTTGACATAAGGATCTATATTTCATAAAAAAATCAAATCAAAATTTATCCTAAATAAATAGAAATAAAAGAGTCCTTATCTAGGTCAAAAACTATCTCATAGAATCCTAAATCAACTAACTTCTCCTTTTGACTTAGTCAACCACCAAATTTCAATATGAGAAAGAGAGGACAAAAGGGCATGCATGAGAATGCCTGGGATAAGGATTTTTGTTGCATAAAAAAGAAAAGAAGGAGAAGGAGGGCGTGGGCATGAGAGGCTTAGATGGTGCATGGTGGAATTCTAGTCTTACTAGGATTCCATCTATGACTTGGTCAAAATTGTTTCTTAAACCAAATTAAACCAAAATCAATTCAACTAGATTAAATTAGATCCTAATATAATTAAAAATTTAATTAAATTAAATTAAATTAAATATAATTTTGATTTAATTTTTTAATTAAATTAGAAAATTGGGTTGACCCAAGTCCTAGTTGAACTAGGACTAGTTTTTTCCTTGCACTTGGCTTATCCAATAAACCAATTGAATATGATTCAATCAAGCCAAATCCAAATCTAATGAAATCATATTTAATTAGACTTGATCTCAGCCCTTTGGCTTAATCTATTTAAGCCAATTAGCAATCGAATTGCTAATCGATCATCCTACAATGCTTGCACTAGGTTAAATATCAATCGTATTGATTATTTAATCCTAGAATGATTCTCAAATCATTGATCAACCATCCGATCAGATCATAAGCCCTAATGTATGTGACCTCATAGGTCCGAACCTAAGCTGGTAGCAAAGGAATATATTCCTATACCAATCGAAATAATCATCTAGCAATAGTACCCGATGGCTAGATAGGTCGAATGTGTAAAACAACATCCTTAGAACCCATGCGGATATAGTTTCCATATAATTCATCCCCTTGAATAATATGCTCGTAGGATACCTTAGAGTTCAACTATCAACTCTGATTAGGTTGTCCACATTATGTTTCAAAATATCAAATCCATCTGATCTATTATCCTGGCCAAGGTTTTGCTTTATTGAAATACAATGATACATTCTTCTCCAACTCTTGGAGTAGTCAATTCCATCTTGATCACACTCTGACTTTGCAAGTACTTGACTATGCCTAAAAAACTTTCATTATTGAATTAGAAATTTAGTTAGTTCGGTACTAAAGTACAGTGAGTTGCTTGCAAATCACTGAGGTGATCTCAGATCTGTGGGACACTTATACCTATATTTCATCAGAGACATTCTTGACAGTAGAATGCTCAGGAGTTGGTTACGTTCAATAACGATGTACCCATACATCTTACCTATATGCCATACCAATGTCTCCACACTCCTTGGTTAAGAAGACAATCAATCTATATGGCATGCAACGACCTATGCTCGATAGATGTTGTCATCCTAATTAACAACCTATCATTTGGTCATGAATAGATTTAAGGATTAATCAATAAATTCTTTCTTTATCGAAGCTAAATAGTCCTAAGGACTTCATCACAATAATGAAGTTCATTAGAAGATGAATACTTTTATGATGAAAAAAGTTAAAAAATATATTTTATTTATTAATGAATCAATTATAGATATAATGTAGCTCAACCATCAATAGGCTAATGATTTGATTTGGAACACATTTCCCAACACTTGCATGATTTCCAAGGATTCTTCCAAGCTTGAATACTAAAGAATTTCAAAGAAAACTTCTTTATGCAACTCATTCGAGGACAAAATAGCTAGTTTGTATAGAAGGTTAGCTCTTAAATTCTCTACTCTGGGGATCTACTGAATGTCAAAACTACTGAAGGCCAAAGTTAAATTTTTCACCTTGTTGGTGTAGAAAATCATGCTAATGTTGGAGTCACTGGAGTGAGAAGAGTGGTGACCATCGACGGGATCTATAAAAAAAATCTGGACCGAAGGTGGGTGGCTTCGGCAGGACCCTCCGATGCTCAAGTTAGTTCTCTAGCCAACAAGAATGGATTGTTCAGAAGAAATTGAATAGAGTATCGAGTAGAGAATGAGAGCTTCGATAAAAAACGTATCTGGAGGGTTCTTTATGAAGACAAAATCCTAATTTCTCAGATTAGGTTCGTTCAGATTTGATTGAACCAAGAGAGACATTTCAAAAATTTTTCTCATGCATCCAGATTAGATCTAAGATATTTTATATTTAATTTTATAGATCTAATAAATAAAAATAAAAATAAATTAAATCTAATTTAATTATACCTTGATGCTGGATAATCAGATTACCCTTTGATGATCCTGTTGATTGCTTGAGGTTCTGGATCTAGCCATGGAAGCGCCTGGCTCCTACCGGTATCCACTCAAGCTAGATCCGGAGATCTTCTCCTTCTTTATTATCTCTCCAAAAATTAGATCTGGATCTGATTTTGAGGATCTTCAAAACTTCTTTCGAAGATCTGCTATCGTCTCTACAGCAGTGCTGCCTTCTTCCTTTTTTGTCAGCTTTTTCTTGCCTGGATCGCATCAAACTAGAGCCCAACTTTCCTTAGGCATGGAGAGCAGAGAGAGGATCAGAAGATGATATGGAGGAGGGAGAGGGGCAGCCTTGGGGTGTGGCTAAGTGGGAACTCCATGAATGTTGGGCGCAGGTAGGGTTTACATAGACCCTAATGTGCCATGCAGTGCCACGTCATCCTTGCTAATCATGTTGTTTCGTGCAATCAGATCTAAATCTGATTGGTGGGATGACATCATCTGATCCAATCAGATGAGAGCCCTACTAATTCATCCTTAGATGGCACCCAAGATTGATCAAAGTCTATAGCTAGGGGTCACCTAAGTAGAATCCAAGAAGCAACCTAGAGTCCCATCCATATGGGGCTCCAGGCGTCCCTTTCCATGGGCGCATGCCTCCCTAGGCATGTGCCCCCTTCTTTCCAAATTTCAATAAGGGAACAAGCCCCTATCGACTCTCCAATAAGTGCATGACACATGGGCAGATGTCCAAGGGTCAAAGGTCAACGTTTGACCAAAGTCAAAGGACAAAAATTAGCAGGTGACAGAAAATGCCAAGTGTTGTCTCAAATTTATCTCATAAATTAAGACAACCCTTTTCTAATCTGGACAATCTCCAGTCAGACCAAGTAAAGGTACCTAAGTGAGCATAAACTCATTTGGCTCAGTCGAGATAACTTTTAATGATAATAAAAAGAGAACATTAAGTTCAATCGTGTGCTAGAACGATTTTCTTGAACCTAATTGAATCTAATTCAAATCAATTGAACTAGATTAGTCTAATTGATGATATCCAGATCCAAACCCTTGTTTGTGTGATCTAGTTAGATTCAGTTCTGTATGGTAATGGGATATGTCGTGATCTCTATCATCGACATCATAGAAACTTCTTTCGATGGATCAGAACTATTCTGATTCAGACAACTAGAATGATCGATCATCTAAATCATTCTAATTGCTCCCAAAATCCACTAGTGACACCTAGCAGTATATGGTGGCAACACATCAAAACTAAAAATGAACCTCTTAGTGCAGCTACTTGTGTAATTAAGTTCTTCTATCTTGAGCCCTAATCATATTAGGGTTAAGATGAACTCATCAAACCCTAATTTCTATCATATGATTTAATCATTCGATTCAAGTCTGATGTGAAAACCTTAATAGAAACTCTTTCTATTATTTTACTCTACCATGGCCATGGGCTCATGGACTTGATTCTCATGATCATCATAGGGCTGCTCCTCATCCACCGAGGTAGATAGATTCCCTCTTGGTGCAATCCAATTTCTACAATGAACATGCTATAGCCAACATACACCTTATGGTTCCGAATGGCTAGGAGATCGAGTCATGGTGTAGTCTAACTATAACATCCTCATGGTGAACTGTCGATGCACCTTAGATCAAACAATCAGACACACCATTGCAGCTTCAAGTCAGTCATCGACGAGAAGGTAGACTTTCTTATGACTGCTCGAGGTGGTCACACTCAGTGCCCTCGTTCTCTAATGAGTATTTGTACTCTCGCTCTGGTGTCTCTACACCATAAACTTAAAATTCATCTACTATAAAGAAGTGATTGTACATCAACCTTTCAGATCAATCACCATTCTCATGATGATCCTATTGTCAGAAGCATTTTATGAGTTAATAATGAAAATTCTTGTCTTAAATTTTCAACACTTGAAAATAAAAATTATTATTACTATTAACTCAAGGGATGTATCACAGACACTAAATACATATTTATAAAAAAAAATAATCTATTTTATTATTTATAGTCAAAATTATAATTTTGCCCCTAGAAGTGTATTACAAGTGTCGGCCAATTCTGACTTCTAGGGCACATATATCTAAAAAACTTCCACATGATATAAAGCCAATTGGCTATAAATCTAAGTCCCAACTTTTCAAGGTGGCCTTCGATTTTCTGCTGGCCTAATGACTATGTAAGCGGGTCCGCCACATTATCTATGGAGTTGACTCTCTTGACCTTCACGTATCCCTTCTTGAGGTAATCGCGGATGAGGTGGTATCGCCGCTTGATGTGCTTGGATTTCTGGTGAGACCTCAGCTCCTTAGCAAGGGCTATGGTGCCATTGTTGTTGCAGTACAGAGGAATAGCATCTGATGTTATCACTCCAATCTCTACGGCAAACTTCTTGTACCAGAATGCTTCCTTTGCAGCTTCTGATGCAGTGATGTATTCTGCTTCCATGGTGGAATCTGCTATCACTGGTCTGCTTGGAAACTTTTTCAAGCTGACAGCTCCATCCATTGCACATAAACAGACTTCCTAGATGTCGACTTTCGATCATCTACATTGGACATAAAATCCGAGTCTGTATAACCCTAGACTTGGAGTTCTCCATTACCAAAGATCCAACATACATATCCTTAGTTCTTCTCGAAGTACTTAAGGATACATTTCATAGAAGTCCAGTGTTCTTCACCTGGATTTGACTGATATCTGCTCATGTGACACTCACAGCATGGGCTATATCAGGTCGTGTACATAACATGGCATACATGAGGCTCCCTATTGCTGAAGCATAAGGGATCTTGCTCATGCATTCTATTTTCCTCAGGTGTGCTAGGGCACATCTTCTTAGAAAGATGAATGCCATGTCTGAAGGGTACCAAACCCCTCTTAGAGTTTTCCATGCTAAACCTCTTTAGCACTTCCTCTATGTACATCTTCTGTGAAAGTCCTAGCATCCTATTCGGTCTATCTCC
Organism: Cocos nucifera; assembly: GCA_006176705.1. Classification (NCBI taxonomy): domain Eukaryota; kingdom Viridiplantae; phylum Streptophyta; class Magnoliopsida; order Arecales; family Arecaceae; genus Cocos; species Cocos nucifera. Next base: position 252,784 of record QRFJ01000593.1, read on the forward strand.
TATAGACCTTAATTCCTAGAATAAAGGATGCTTCTCCTAGGTCTTTCATGGAGAATTCTTTAGATAACCACATTTTAACTATGGTCAACATGGGAATATCATTCCCAATAAGGAGGATGTCATCCACGTACAATACGAGGAAGACAACAGCGCTCCCACTGACCTTTTTGAAAGACACATGGCTTCCTCTTCATTTTTGATGAAACCAAATAATTTGATCACATCATTGAAAATGAGTGTTCCAGCTCCGAGATGCTTGCTTAAGTCCATATATGGACCTTTGCAGCTTGCATACCTTGTGATCAGTCATCACTGGATGTGAAACCTAGCGGCTATTCCATATAGATATCTTCCTCAAGATATCCATTTAAGAATGCCATTTTCACGTCCATTTGCCATATTTCATAATCGAAATAGGCTGCAATAGCAAGCAATGTGCGGATGGATTTTAGCATAGCTACTGACGAAAAGGTATCCTGATAGTCAATGCCTTCATGTTGACTATAACCTTTTGCCACTAGTCTAGCCTTGAATGTCTCCACATTCCCATCTGCACCAATCTTTCTCTTGAAGATCCATTTACACCCAATAGGTACTATACCTTCTGGTGGATCTACCAAGGTCCAGACTTGGTTTGAGTGCATCGAGTCAATTTCTGACTTCATTGCCTCTAAGCCATTTCTCGGAAGTCGATATCTGATATCGCCTCGTTGTAGGTTTTGGGATCATCACCATGAGCACCATTACCTATGAGGAACATTTTCTCTACTTCCTCTGAAATAATACCTAAGTATCCTTTCAGGGGGATCGGGAAACTCTTTCCGATCTACGAGGTGGAGGAGGTAGTGTTCTTATTGGCTCAACCTGATTTGGTTCCATTTGGTCCTTAGCTCATTGCTACTTGTGAGACTTTCTCATCGAAGCTTGAATCTGCTTTTCCAATGCCGCTATCTTGAATAAACTATTTTTCAAGAAAGATGGCATGTCGACTCACAATCACATTGTGGTCTTCTGGAATGTAGAAATAGTATCCTAATGACTCTTTAGGATATCCTATGAATCGAGCTCTAAAGGACCTAAACTCTAACTTGTCCGCTTGTTGTCTTTTGACATGAGCCGGACAACCCCAAATTCTGAGATGACTCAGACTTGGTTTCTTACCATGCCATATCTCATACGGTGTGGTAGGAACGGTTTTAGAAGGGAACCCTATTCAGTAAATAGATTGAAGTTAACAATGAGTATGTCCCCAAAGAAAATCAGGGAGGTCTGTGAAGCTCATCATGGATCGAACCATATCTAATAGAGTCCGATTTCTCCATTCTGAAAATCCCGTTGAGTTGAGGTGTTCCTAGGTGGAGTCCATTGAGAGACTATGCCATTTTTCTTGAGATAGTCTAGAAATTCCATCTAAGGTATTCACCTCCTCGATCTGATCGAAGAACCTTAATGGATTTTCCAGTTTGCTTTTCTACTTCATGTCTGAATTTCTTGAACTTTTCAAAAGCTTCAGACTTGTGTCTCATAAGATACACATACCCATACCTAGATAGATCATCGGTAAAGGTTAATGAAGTAGACAAAATTGCCTCTAGCCGGCACATCAAATGGGCCGCACACATCAGTATGTACTAGGGCAAGAAGATCCGTGGCCCTTTCCCCATGTCCTACAAAAGGGAGCTTTAGTCATTTTGCCATGAAGATAAGATTCACAAATTGGATATGACTCAAAAGTCAATGGACTCAATAGCCCAATTTTCTCCAATTTGTTAACCCTATCTTCTGCTATATGACCTAGTCTTAGGTGCCATAGATACCTATCGTTTGGACTATCCCTAGGTCATTTCATGGTATTCACATTTTGCTCGATATTAAAAATAGATACATCAATATATAACTAATAAAGATCGTTAATAAGGAAACCACTGCAATTTTATTTCTTTTATAAAGAATATTACAATGGTCCTTAAGAAAACTAATTACATAGCCTTCTAATGCAAGGCAAGAAAAAGAAATCAAATTCCTACTTGCTGTAGGCACATAATAACAGTCTTTTAACACTAAGTCTAAACCAGATGGTAGTCGAAGAGGATATGTTCCCACCGCCACGATAGCAACTATTGCTCCATTTTTAATGTGCAAGATTATCTCACCATTCCTTGGCCTCATGCTATCCTCAAGATTCTGCATGGAAGTGTACAAATGAGCACTAGAACCAGAGTCAAGCACCCAACTGGATGCAGAAAAAATCGTAAGGTTAGACTCAATAACAAGCATACCTCCAGAAGGACCTACCTCCTTATTTTTCAGGATGGCCAGGTATGTAGGGCAATTTCTCTTCCAATGGCCATCATTATTGCAATGAAAATACTTTTTTTTGCCAGTGGCCTTCTTCTTCAGCTCTGCCTTTTTCTTCTTTCCTTCTTCCATCTTCTACTTTTTCACAGACTTTTTCTTCTTTCTAAAAGACTTTCTCTTGGAAGAAATTTATTCCATAGCAAGCACTGAGCCTTTAGAATCTTTCACACAAAGCTCAGTAGTAACCAGCATGTTCATAAGTTCGATCAAGAAATTTTGAAGTTTAGGCATATGGTAGTTCATGATGAACTATCCATACACATTAGTCAAAGATTGCAGAATTATGTCATTCTGTAGATCCAAGTCTAACTTCACTCTGAGTTTCTCAAGCTTTTCCAAATCCTTGATCATCTGATGATAATGATCTTGGACTGACTGCCCATCATGCATCTTAGCCTTGAATAGTCATTTAGTGACTTGATACTTGGCTGCGTGACTCTGTTCACCAAACATCTCTTGTAGGTGAGCCAATATTTGGTGAGCAGTCTTGATATCTTCATGTTGGCGTAGAAGTTCATCAGACATTGAGCCTAATATTTAATATCTAACCTTGTTATCTTCGTCCGTCCACTTATCCAGAGATGTTCTCTATTCAGCGAATGGACGAACTGGTAAGGTGGGAGGGTCCTGATCCAATACATGAGTTAACTTTTTGGAATCCAAAATAATTTTGAAGTTCAGAGCCAATCATTATAATTGGGTCCGATCAGTCTATGGATGTCCAGGATTCGTGCTAGTAGATTGGATGTAGATATTTTTTTTAGAGAGTCAAAGTTTTTAATTTGATATTGTAATTAAAACTTAACTAATTTATTTAGAGATTTTATTTTTCAATAAATTAGCTATCACTATTTTCTCGGATCCCTATACTTCCTCTGTAGAGATACAAAAATCTCTACGATTAATGATTTCTAGTGGGTGGTGCGGTCCCACCAACTGACTCATTACCTCACCTAACAGTTATTGATGATGGGTTAGCCAATGAGTGAACAACTCTTGTTCAATGATTCTTTAATCATGGTACATCCAAAATTGATCTCTAATTCATGAATCTCATCATGCCCGAAATATTGATCCACTCCTTACTTAAGTTAGACCCACCATTTGCATAGATTGGATTTCTAATTGAGTCTCTCACCATATCTCGAATATTGAGCCTAATTCATCCTGCAGCCCATAGCATCCAATGCCTAATAGATGTGGTTATGTCTTTTCGGTGCAACTGAACCACTGTAACCAGCCGAGAACAATCAACTCTGAAAAAGGCCTGTACATCTATAATGATGGAAGACCTTAGACTTAATCTTTTCTTAGGAAGATTTGATTTAGGTCTCATTAAACTAGATTTGACATAGTCATAACCATTATGACTAACCTAGTGGCATGGGTTAGCTCGAATTATTGACCACCTCAGATCAGAATTGAGTCAACAAACATGGCCAAGTAAGTGAGATCGGTGGAAGTGATATGCCATTAACTCGATAAGAATGCATTCGAGTTGAGTAGCTCCCAATTAAAAATCAATCGGTCGTATCTACCAAACTTACCATAGACACCAAATTATTGAGTCAGAACCAATCGGGTTAGCGTGTAATCCAGACTCTAACCATTGAGCCTAATTAGGTCTTAGCTTGATCGATCACTCACGTGACTCGATCTTGATCCAAACTTAATCCTATTAGGTTGGTCAATTTAAGCATCGTTGATCCCATCTAACCAACTCTTGATTCGGTTTGATCAATCGCTTAGACCTAATTGAGCTATCCAAGCCTGAACCCAATTTTATAAATATATCTTCGATCTAAAATTCTCAATTTTAGACCTAATATATATTTCATAATCTTAATTCTTAATTAAATTTAGGGTTTATAAATAAAATATGTAAATAAAATTCTAGGATTTCAGGATCTAGGGTTTTGCAGAAAGTAATTTTTTGATTTCTGATTAAGGATGAATGTGCAGCACCCCTACACATCTTAAGAACAATCCATTGAATGGGAGGAGAGGGCATTTAAACCCTACTTTACTTTTATGACCGGACGGCCAAGGGGAATGCCTTAATTAAAAATATAAATCTACAAAACTAGTTATATCTACATCATATATCTCATATATAAAATTGATCTAACTTAATACATGTTTTACATACATCTCATGTATCATATCATGCATATTTTTTAAATCTAAATTATGTCATATTTATCTAAAAAATTAGATTTAAATTGATCACATCAAAATAAATTCTAATCTAGATAATTATGTAGAACTATTCTACAACTAGTCTAACCATGCATGCATCATATCTCATATAATCTAAAAGTTAAATAATTTTATTTTCTATTTTTTAGATCTTATTATAATATTTATAATCATCAAAAAATAGAAAATAAATAGATCTAAAATTATAATTTAATCAAAATAAATCATGATCATGCAAAACTACATAGAATATTCTATTTTACTAGTAGTCATACATATTCTAGATCTAGATTAATTATTTAATTTTAATTTTCTAATTTTAATCTAATCACATATCATGTAATATAAAATCACTAATATATCAGATTAAATTAGATCTAAATAATTTAGAGAACCTGACTCTGATACCAGTTGAAGGGGAAATTTAGATTTTTCAAATTAAGTTCGTTCAGATCTGATCGGATCAAGAGAGATATTTCAAAAAAAAATTTCATTAATCTAGATCAGATCTGAGATATTTTAAATCTAATTTTATAGATCTAATTGTTAGATATGAGTGCCCTAGAAGGCAAACTTGGCTGACACTTGTAATACACTTCTAAGGATAAAATTATAATTTTGACTATTAATAATAAAGTAGGTAATTTTCTATCACATAAGTGTATTTAGTGTCTATGATACATCCCTTGAGTTAGTGGTAATGATAATTCATATTTTCAAGAGTTGAAAATTTAAGACATGAATTTTCATTTATTAACTCATAAAATTCTCCCGACCGTAGGATCATCATAAGGATGATGATTGATCCGGAAGGTTAGTGTATAATTGCTTCTTTGCTATAGATAAGTCTTGAATCTATGATGTAGAGACATTGGAGCGAGAGTACAGGTACTCGTTAGAGAATGAGGGCACTGAGCATGACCACCTCGAGTAGTCATAAGAAAGTCTACCTTCTCGTCAATGACTGACTCGATGCTGCAGTGGTGTGTCTGGTTCATTGACCTAAGGTGCATCGACAGTTCACCTTGATGGTGTTATAGTTTGACTACACCATGACTCAATCTTCTAGCCATTCGGAATCCTGAGGTGTATGTTGGCTATAGCATGTTCATTTTAGGAATTGGATTGCACCAAGATGGAATCTATCTACCTCGGTGGGTGAGGAGCAGCCCTATGATGATCATGAGAATCAAATCCATAAGCCCATGGCCATGGCAGAGAGTGTGAAATAATAGAAAGAGTTTCTATTAAGATATTCACATTGGACTTGAATCGAATGATTAAATCATATGATAGAAATTAGGGTTTGACGAGTTCACCTTAACTCTAATCTGATCGGGGCTTAGGATAGAAGAACTTAATCATACAAGTAGCTGCACTGAGAGGTTCATTTTTAGTTTTGACGAGTTGCCACCATATGCTGCTAGGTGTCACTGGTGGATTTTGGGAGCGACTAGAATGATTTTGATGATTGATCATTCTAGTTGTCTGAATCAGAAAAGTTCTGATCCATCGAAAGAAGTTTTGATATTGTCGATGATGCAGATCATGACATATCTCATTACCGTATAGAACTGAACCTAACTGGATCACATAAACAAGGGTTTGGATCTGGATATCATCAATTGGACTAACTTAGTTTAATTGATTTGAATAAGATTCAATTAGGATCAAGGAAATCGTGCTAGCACATGATTAAGACTAACATTCTCATTTTTCTATCTTAAAAATTATCTTGACTAAGCCAAATGAGTTTGTGCTCACTCAGGTACCTTTACCTAGTTTGACTGAGCTTGTCCAAGTCAAAAAGGGATTGTCTTAATTTATGAAATAAATTTGAGACAACACCTATCATTTTTTGTCATCTGCTAATTCTTATACTTTGACTTGGTCAAACATTGACCTTTGACCTTTAGACATCTGCCTATATGTCATGCACTTATTGGAGAGCAGATAGGGGCTTGTCCCCTCTCTGAAAATTGGAAAGAAGTGGGCGCATGCCATGGATAGGGATGCTGGAGTCCCATACGGATGGAACTTTAGGTTGCTTGTTGGATTCAAACTAGGTGACCCTCACCTATAGACTTTGACCAGTCTTAGGCACCACCGTAGGATGAATCCATGGGTCTCTCATCCCACCAATCAGATTTAGATCTGATTGAATGAAGCAACGCGATTGGCCGGGGTGATGCAGCACTACATGGTGCAGCAGAGTCTATAAATAGACCCTATCTGCGCCTACTTTTATAATGAGTTCATCTAAGCCATGCCCCAAGGATGTCTCTCTTCCTTCTCCCCACCACCATCTGCCCCTCTCCCTCCTCTCCACATCCAAGAAAGTTGGGTTCTTCTGATTAGTGCGAGTCAAGCAAGAAAGGCTGACGAAAAAAGAAGAAGGTAGTACTGCTGCAGAGACGATGGGTGATCTTCAGAAGAAGTTTTGAAGATTCTCTAAATCAGATCTAGATCTGATTTTTTGAGAAAAGAAAGAGAAGAAGAAGATCTCTAAATTTAGTTCGAATGGATAACGGTAGAGGCCAGGTGCTTGCGTGGCTAGATCCAGAACCTCAGAGCTTCCATAGGATCATCAATGGGTAATCAGATTACCCAAAATTAAGGTAAAAAATTAATTTAAAATTAATTTAGTTTTATTTTCTTAATTATTAGATCATAAATTAGATCTAAAAAATGTCAGATCTGATCTGATATGAGAGGAGAATTTTTGAAATATGCCTCTCAATCCAATCAGATCTGAACGAACCTGACCCAGAAAATCAGGATTTTTTCTTCAACTGGTATCAGAGCCAGGTTCTTATAATTTTTTTTAGATCTAATTTAATTTGATTAATTAATAATTTTAGATATCATATGAGATATGATTAGATCTAAAATTAGAAAATTAAAAAATCAAAATAAATTAATTTAGATCTAATATGTGTGAGATACATAACTAGACTAGGAATAGAATTATTCTATGTGTAGTCTAGTTTGATCATAATTTTTGTTTGATTAAAAGTGATTTTTAGATC
>QRFJ01000593.1:261369-290059 GCA_006176705.1 Cocos nucifera
CACGCAGCCAAGTATCAAGTCACTAAATGACTATTCAAGGCTAAGATGCATGATGGGCAGTCAGTCCAAGATCATTGTCTGATGATGATCAAGGACTTGGAAGAGCTTGAGAAGCTCGGAGTGAAGTTAGACTTGGATCTGTAGAATGATATAATTCTGCAATCCTTGACTGATGCATATGGGCAGTTCATCATGAACTACCATATGCATAAACTTCAAAATTCCTTGGCCGAACTTATGAACATGCTGGTTACCGCTGAGCTTTCTATGAAAGGTTCTAAAGGCTCAGTGCTTGCTATGGAACGGACTTCTTCCAAGAGAAAGTCTTTTGGAAAGAAGAAGAAGTCTGCGAAAAAGCAAAAGATGGAAGGAGGAAAGAAGAAAAAGGCAGAGCTAAAGAAGAAGGCCGCTGACAAAGGAAAGTATTTCCATTGCAACAATGACGGCCACTGGAAGCGGAACTGCCCTACTTACCTGGCCACCCTAAAGAAGAAGGAGGCAGGTCCTTCTGGAGGTATGCTCATTATTGAGTCTAACCTTACGATTTCTTCTGCATCCAGTTGGGTGCTTGACTCTGGTTCTAGTGCTCACTTGTGCACTTCTATGTAGGGTCTTGAGGATAGCAGGAGGCTGAGGGATGGTGAGATGATCCTGCGCGTCAGAAATGGAGCAAGAATTGCTACCGTGGCCATGGGAACATACCCTCTTCGACTAGCATCTGGCTTTAGACTTAGTATTAAAAGACTGTTATTATGTGCCTGCAGCAAGCAGAAATTTGATTTCTTATTTCTTGCCTTGCAGTAGAAGGCTATGTAATTAGTTTTCTAAGGACCATTGTAACATTCTTTATGAAAGAAATAAAATTGCAAGTGGTTTCTTTATTAATGGTCTTTATCAGTTACATATTGATGTATCTATTTTTAACTTTGAGCAAAATGTGAATGCCATAAAATCAGAACATCCTAGGGATAGTCCTAATGATAGGTATCTATGGCACCTAAGATTAGGTCATATAGCAGAAGATAGGATTAACAAATTAGAAAAAACTGGGCTATTGAGTCCATTGACTTCTGAGTCATATCCAATTTGTGAATCCTATCTTCATGGCAAAATGACTAAACTCCCTTTTATAAGACATGGGGAAAGGGCCACAGATCTTCTTGCCCTAGTACATACAGATGTGTGCGGCCCATTTGATGTGCCGGCTAGAGGCAACTTTATCTACTTCATAACCTTTATCGATGATTCATCTAGGTATGGGTATGTGTATCTTATGAGACACAAGTCTGAAGCTTTTGAAAAGTTCAAAGAATTCAGACATGAAGTAGAAAAGCAAACTGGAAAACCCATTAAGGTTCTTCGATCAGATCGAGAAGGTGAATACCTTAGTCGGCAATTCTTGGACTATCTCAAGGAAAAATGGCATAGTCTCTCAATGGACTCCACCAAGGAACACCTCAACTCAACGGGGTTTCAGAATGGAGAAATCAGACCCTATTAGATATGGTTCGATCCATGATGAGCTTCACAAACCTCCCTGATTTTCTTCAGGGATACTATTTGTTAACTGCAATATACTTACTGAATAGAGTTCCTTCTAAAACCATTCCTACCACACCATATGAGATATGGCATGGTAAGAAATAAAGTCTGAGTCATCTCAGAATTTGGGGTTGTTCGGCTCATGTCAAAAGACAACAAGCGGACAAGTTAGACTTTAGGTCCTTTAGAGCTCGATTCATAGGATATCCTAAAGAGTCATTAGGATATTATTTCTATATTCCAGAAGATCCACAATGTGATTGTGAGTCGACATGCCATCTTTCTTGAAAAATAGTTTATTCAAGATAGCGGCATTGGAAAGCAGATCAAGCTCAATGAGAAAGTCTCACAAGAGCAACGAGCTAAGGACCAAATGGAACCAAATCAGGTTAAGCCAATCCATACACTACCTCCTCCACCTCGTAGATCGGAAAGGATTTCCCGTCCTCCTAAAAGTTACTTAGGTACTATTTTAGAGGATGTAGAGAAAATGTTCCTCATAGGTAATGGGGTTCATGGTGATGATCCCAAAACCTATAACAGGCGATATCAGATATCGACTCCGAGAAATGGTTAGAGGCAATGAAGTCAGAAATTGACTCGATGCACTCAAACCAAGTCTGGACCTTGGTAGATCCACCAGAAGGTATAGTACCTATTGGGTGTAAATGGATCTTCAAGAGAAAGATTGGTGCAGATGGAAATGTGGAGACATTCAAGGCTAGATTAGTGGCAAAAGGTTATAGTCAACGCGAAGGCATTGACTATCAGGATACCTTTTCGCCAGTAGCTATGCTAAAATCCATCCGCACATTGCTTGCTGTTGTAGCCTATTTCGATTATGAAATATGGCAAATGGACATGAAAATGGCATTCTTAAATGGATATCTTGAGGAAGATATCTATATGGAACAGCCGCTAGGTTTCACATCCAGTGATGATGATCATAAGGTTTGCAAGCTGCAAAGGTCCATATATGGACTTAAGCAAGCATCTCGGAGCTGGAACACTCATTTTAATGATGTGATCAAAATGTTTGGTTTCATCAAAAATGAGGAGCCATGTGTCTTCAAAAAGGTCAGTGGGAGCGCTGTTGTCTTCCTCGTATTGTACGTGGATGACATCCTCCTTATTGGAAATGATATTCCCATGTTGACCATAGTTAAAATGTGGTTATCTAAAGAATTCTCCATGAAAGACCTAGGAGAAGCATCCTTTATTCTAGGAATTAAGGTCTATAGAGATAGACCGAATAGGATGCTAGGACTTTCACAGAAGATGTACATAGAGGAAAGTACTAAAGAGGTTTAGTATGGAAAAACTCTAAGAGGGGTTTAGTACCCTTCAGGCATGGCATTCATCTTTCCAAGAAGATGTGCCCTAGCACACCTGAGGAAATAGAATGCATGAGCAAGATCCCTTATGCTTCAATGCAATAGGGAGCCTCATGTATGCCATGTTATGTACACGACCTGATATAGCCCATGCTGTGAGTGTCATCACGAGCAGATATCAGTCAAATCCAGGTGAAGAACACTGGACTTCTGTGAAATGTATCCTTAAGTACTTGAGAAGAACTAAGGATATGTTGTTGGTCTTTGGTAATGGAGAACTCCAAGTCCAGGGGTATACAGACTCGGACTTTATGTCCGATGTAGATGATCGAAAGTCGACATCTGGGAAGTCTGTTTTTGTGCAATGGTGGAGCTGTCAGTTGGAAAAGTTTCAAACAGACAGTGATAGCAGATTCCACCATGGAAGCAGAATATATCGCTGCATCAGAAGCTGCGAAGGAGGCATTCTGGTACAAGAAGTTTGCCAAGAAGATCGGAGTGATGCCATCAGATGCCATTCCTCTGTACTACGACAACAATGGTGCCATAGCCCTTGCTAAGGAGCCGAGGTCTCACCAAAAATCCAAGCACATTGAGCGGCAATACCACCTCATCCGCGATTACCTCGAGAAGGGTTACGTCGAGGTCAAGAGAGTCGACTCCGCAGATAATGTGGTGGACCTGCTTACAAAGCCATTGGGCCAGTAGAAGATCGAAGCCCACCTTGAGAAGATGGGACTTAGATTTGTAGCCAATTGGCTTTAGGTCAAGTGGAGTTTGTTAGATATGATGTGCCCTAGAAGCCAGAATTGGCTGACACTTGTAATACACTTCTAAGGGCAAAATTATAATTTTGACTATAAATAATAAAATGGGTTATTTTCTATCACATATGTGTATTTAGTGTCTGTGATACATCCTTTGAGTTAATGGTAATGATAATTCATATTTTCAAGAGTTGAAAATTTAAGACATGAATAATCATTATTAACTCATAAAATGCTTCCTGACCATAGGATCATCACGAGGATGGTGATTGATCCGAAAGGTTGGTGTACAATCGCTTCTCTTTAGTAGATGAGTCTTGAGTCTATGGTGTAGGAGACACCAGAGCGAGAGTACAGGTACTCGTTAGAGAATGAGGGCACTGAGCGTGACCACCTCGAGTAGTCATTAGGAAGTCTACCTTCTCGTCGAATGACTGACTCGATGCTGCAGTAGTGTGTCTGGTTCTTTGACCTGAGGTGCATCGATAGTTCACCTTGAGGGTGTTATAGTTTGACTACACCATTACTCGATCTCCTAGCCATATGGAACCCTGAGGTGTATGTTGGCTATAGCATGTTCATTGTAGGAACTGGATTGCATCAAGATGGAATCTATCTACCTCGGTGGTAGAGGAGCAGCCCTATGATGATCATGAGAATCAAGTCCAGAAGCCCATGGCCATGGCAGAGAGTGAAATAATAGAAAGAGTTTCTATTTAGGTTTTCACATCGGACTTGAATCGAATGATTACATCATATGACAGAGACTAGGGTTTGACGAGTTCACCTTAACCCTAATCTGATCGGGGCTCAAGATAGAAGAACTTAATCACACAAGGTAGCTGCACCAAGAGGTTCGCATTTTCAGCTCTGATGGGTTGCCACCATATACTGCTAGGTGTCACTGGTGGATTTTTGGGAGCAACTTAGAATGATTTTGATGATCGATCATTCTAGTTGTCTGAATCAGAAAAGTTCTGATCCATCGAAAGAAGTTTCGATGTTGTCATTGATGGAGATTATGATGTATCCCATTACCATACAGAACTAAACCTAACTGGGTCACACAAACAAGGGTTTGGATCTGGATATCATCAATTGGACTAACTCAGTTCAATTGATTTGAATAAGATTCAATTAGGATCAATAAAATCGTGCTAGCACACGAATGAGCCTAACATTCTCCTTTTTCTATCTTAAAAGTTATCTCAACTGAGCCAAATGAGTTTGTGCTCACTCAGGTACCTTTATCTGGTTTGACTGGAGCTTGTCCAAGTCAAAAAGGGGTTGTCTTAATTTATGAGATAAATTTGAGACAACACCTGCCATTTTTCATCACCTGCTAATTATTGTACTTTGACTTGGTCAAACATTGATCTTTGACCCTTGGACATCTGCCCATGTGTCATGCACTTATTAGAGAGTAGATAAGGGCTTGTCCCCTCTCTAGAAATTAGAAAGAAGGGGGTGCATGCCTAGGATGGCATGCGCCCATGGATAGGGATGCTAAGTCCCATATGGATGGGACTCTAGGTTACTTGTTGGATTCAAACTAGGTGACCCTCACCTATAGACTTTGACCAGTCTTAGGTGCCACCTTAGGATGAATCCGTGGGTTTCTCATTCCACCAATCATATTTAGATCTGATTGAATGAAACAATGTGATTGGCCGGGGTGACGCAGCACTGCAAGGCGCAGTAGAGTTTATAAATAGACCCTGTTTGCACCCACTTTTATAATGAGTTTATCTAAGCCATGCCCCAAGGCTGTCTCTCTCCCTTCTCCATGCCACCATCTACCCCTCTCCCTCCTCTCCACGCCCAAGAAAGTTGGGTTCTTCTGATTAGTGCGAGTCAAGCAAGAAAGGCTGACGAAAAAGGAAGAAGGTAGCACTACTGCAGAGATGATGGATGATCCTCAAAAGAAGTTTTGAAGATCCTCCAAATTAGATCCAGATCTGATTTTTAGAGAAAAGAAAGAGAAGGTGAAGATCTCCAGATCCAGCTCGAGTGGATACCGATAGAGGCCAGGTGCTTGCATGGCTAGATCCAAAACCTCAGAGCTTCTGCAGGATCATCAACGGGTAATTAGATTACCCAAGATCAAGATAAAAAATTAATTTAGAATTAATTTAATTTTATTTTTTTAATTATTAGATCATAAATTAGATCTGAAAAGTGTTAGATCTGATCTAGATATGAGAGAAGAATTTTTGAAATATGCCTCTCGATCCAATCAGATCTGAACAAATCTGATCCAAAAAATCAAAATTTCTCCTTCACTAATAAATAAAAATAAAAAAAAATTAAATCTAATTTAATTATACCTTGATGCTGGGTAATCAAATTATCCTTTGATGATCCTGCTGATTGGCTGAGGTTCTGGATGTAGCCACGCAAGCACTTGGCCTCTACCGTTATCCACTCAGAATGGATCTAGAGATCTTCTCCTTCTTTATCTCCTCTCCAAAAATTAGATCTAGATTTGAATCGGAGGATCTTCAAAACTCATTCCAAAGATCTGCTATCGTCTCTGCAGTTGTGCTGCCTTCTTCCTTTCTTGTCAGCTTTTTCTTGCCTAGATCGCACCAAGCTAGAGACTAATTTTTCTTAGGCGTAGAGAGGAGAAAGAGGATCAGAAGATGGCATGGAGGAGGGAGAGGGGCAGCCTTGGAGCATGGCTAAGAGAAAACTCCATGAAAGTTGGGTGCAGATAGGGTTTATATAGACCTTACTGTGCCATGCAGTGCCACATCATCCCGGCCAATCACGTTGCTTCATGCAATCAGATCTAAATTTGATTGGTGGGATGACATCACCTGATCCAATCAGATGAGAGCCCCACTAATTCATCCTTAGATGGTGCCCAAGACTGATCAAAGTCTATAGCTAGGGGTTACCAAGGTAGAATCCAAGAAGCAACCTGGAATCCCATCCATATGGGACTCCAGGCGTCCCTATCCATAGGCGCATGCCTCCCTAGGCATGTGATCCCTTCTTTCTAAATTCCAATAAGGAGACAAGCTCCTATCTGCTCTCCAATAAGTGCATGACACATGGGCAGATGTCCAAGGGTCAAAGGTCAATGTTTGACCAAAGTCAAAGGACAAGAATTAACAGATGATGGAAAATGGCAGGTGTTGTCTCAAATTTATCTCATAAATTAAGACAACCCTTTTCTAACCTGGACAAGCTTCAGTCAGACCATGTAAAGGTACCTGAGTGAGTATAAAGTCATTTAGCTCAATCGAGACAATTTTTAATGATAATAAAAGGAGAACGTTAGGTTCAATCTTGTGCTAGCACGATTTTCTTAAACCTAATTGAATCTAATTCAAATTAATTAAACTAGATTAGTTCAATTGATGATATCCAGATCCAAACCCTTATTTGTGTGATCCAGTTAGGTTCAGTTCTGTATGATAATGGGATATGTCATGATCTCTATCATCGACATCATCGAAACTCCTTTCGATGGATCAGAACTCTTCTTATTCAGACAACTAGAATGATCAATCATCTAAATCATTCTATTTGCTTCCAAAATCCATCAGTGACACCTAGCAATATATGGTGGCAATCCATCAAAACTAAAAATGAACCTCTTGGTGTAGCTACTTGTGTGATTAAGTTCTTCAATCTTCAGCCTCGATCAGATTAGGGTTATGGTGAACTCATCAAACCCTAATTTCTATCATATGATTTAATCATTCGATTCAAGTTCGATGTGAAAACCTTAATAGAAACTCTTTCTATTATTTTACTCTACCATGGCCATGGGCTTGTGGACTTGATTCTCATGATCATCATAGGACTGCTCCTCATCCACTGAGGTAGATAGATTCCCTCTTGGTGCAATCCAATTCTTACAATCAACATGCTATAGCCAACATACACCTTAAGGTTCCGAATGGCTAGGAGACCGAGTCATGGTGTAGTCAAACTATAACATTCTCAAGGTGAACCATCAATGCACCACAGATCAAAGAACTGGACACACCACTGCAGCTTCGAGTCAGTCATCGATCAGAAGGTAGACTTTCTTATGACTGCTCGAGGTGGTCACACTCAGTGCCCTCATTCCCTAACGAGTATCTGTACTCTCACTTCAGTGTCTCCACACCATAGACTCAAGACTCATCTACTATAAAGAAGTGATTGCACACCAACCTTCTAGATCAATTACCATCCTCATGATGATCCTACGGTCGGAAGCATTTTATGAGTTAATAATGAAAATTCTTATCTTAAATTTTTAATTTTTGAAAATAAGAATTATCATTATCATTAACTCAAGGGATGTATCACAGACACTAAATATATATTTGTGATAGAAAATAATCTATTTTATTATTTATACTTAAAATTATAATTTTGCCCCTAGAAGTGTATTACAAGTGTCAGCTAATTTTGGCTTCTAGGGCACACATATCTAACACTTTGTATAGATGGAGTATGTAATAAATTGATAGTGATAGCCGTAACTACCTGCTAGTGGGCCGTTCATGCCATGTGAAGTTTGTTACGGAGAGTAGTGTCCTTTGTCGTGACTTATCATTTTGTTGGAGATTAACAATTAGAGTTTGGGTGGGACCTCTGCACATGTGAGCAAGCCATGAATGTGAAGAACTCTTAGTCTCAGTGATCTAGAGAGTTTTGGACATCTTCAACATCGTCTATAAAGTGACTGATACTGGCTGAGTTGGGGCTTGAATTTGTGTTGCTGATGAGGTCCTCTTATAGTTTGAGTCCATTCAGCTGGATGGAATCTGCTGGGTGATTTGAAGGAGTTTAGTCGGATGGGATCCATTGGGTGACTGAAAGATGTTCAACCGGATGCGATCCACTGGGTGATGAAGGGCTTTACAATAGTAGGATGGAGGTCATCCGTAGGTGGATAATTGTTCTGGATTGAGGTTGAAAGGATGGTAGATTCACCGATTTAGGATCATGGCCAGGCTCTTTAGGATTGAAGTTCAAATTTACACAGGCTTGCACACCCAATATTCTTGGCATAGGAATACCAAGGTCTACTACTTATAGCAAGGTATAGAACTTCATCTGAGGAGAAGCATTGCTGGTACAGGACTCTTGATGTGAAACATAGTTGCAATGGTGAGATTTGGCTTGATGGAGACCCAATTGAAAAGGAGTTTAGCCAGCTTCGAGATCGACTGGGCTGGATTACATAGGGATTGAACATAGCTAAATACTTAGCTAACTGCTTAGGCAACTATCTTCACTATTCAAGTTTGTCCGAACGTGGTCCAGGATGCCATTTGGGTTTTGCAGTTATCTGAAAGGTTTGACCATCAAAACTAAGGATCGCCCGGCTTGCACCAGTTGTAGGTCAGCCATCCTAGAGTGAGTTAGAGCCGAACTCATACTAGTTGATGTTCCATCATGGTCTTCACAGTCAGATAGGATCACCCCAAGTCTAGGCATCTTGCTGAACTTTGGTCGGAGTAGATTTATCACCAACACTAGTCCTCTGACTCTCGAGTTTGAAGTTTGAAAGAAGAAAGTACAAATGCAAGTGTCGAAGTTTTTTTCTACCTTCCCACTTTCATAATGCAGAGAATTTTTGCATTATCTGTGCTGGCGTCGATGCTTCTTCAATACGAGATTATCTAAAAAGATAAGATTTAAAAATTCCTGCTGAAGGGGCACTCGAGGTATGATGTCATTAAGGCCTTGCCAGCCACCGGGTTACGCCATGATAAGTGGGACATGCGTTCGATGGAAATCAGGAAGGAAGAACCAACAATCATAACTGCCTTGGGTCTCCCACGGGTATTTAAATCCTTTCCTCCCTTCCAGTACCTTATTCAATTCTTGAGTTTTCTTCATCTTCCTGGTCTCCACCTTCTTCCCATCCAAGAGCTTCGACCCCTTTTACAATTTTCTCCAGCCATAAATGCTTTCCATTCATTTCGCATGTCGTCGGTTGCCTTCTTGCCATCTCAAACTATTCTAGGTTAGTGCTCAAACTTTCTCTCAGTTATTTTGATACTTTTCAATCTCTGACCCTTCAATTTTTCTGAGAGGCTTCGCTCTTTATTTTTTTTTTGATTTTCAAAATCTTTTGCCAAGTTTTAGCTTGATCCGTATGTCTTCCATCGGGTCTTGGTCGATCAGCTCCAGGAGCCCAACTTGCCTAGACTTGATGGACTTGGGTCTTAAGGAATCAACCAAACCCATAGAAGCACCTCATCTCCATATTATCCCTAGAATCATTCCTTGTTTACTTCATCTCAAGGACCTTTGTTTGACAAGGATTTAGTATAGGATATTCTCAGAGTATGAACAAGAACTTCCTAGGCCAAGCGGTCGAGCTTGCTCTCCTTTCTTAGGTCATTTTTGTCTGTACACCGAGGCTCTCCATGCCAGACTCCAACTTTCGATCCCACCTTTTGTTGTTGGCCTCTTTAGGTTTTTGAACATCTCCTTTGCCTCCATGGTATCGAACTCATTTAGGTTCATCATAGGATTTCTATCTCTATGCATCATGGCCGAGGTCCAACCCATGATTTCTTTATTCTAAAGCTATTTTACTTTCAAGTGCCACCCTACCGTCATAGACTAGTGGTACATATCTTCCCAATTTGGCAAGAAGCGGTTGCTTAAGGATGCCCCTACCTCAATTCATAATTGGAAGGAGAGATTCTTCTTTGTCTTATTCCCCCTCCTAGAGCTAGGGTTGCCCACCAAGAGAAATTTAAGAGAAGAAAGGGAGGATCAGGACTCGACTAATAAGCTTAGAAACTATCGAGCTCCCCTTATATCTAGTTTACTAGATGACCAAACCTTGTTTAACTTTGGGCTTAGTCTTCTTAATCTGACAGGTAGATTTTTATATTTCAGTGACTTCACCTTGTGCTCTCTTCTAACCTTAATCTTTATCATTGCAGAAATAACTCTGAAAGAGTGGAACCACCTAACCCAAGGGATCAAAACCATCAAAAGGAGAGGCGGTCATGGAGAAAAGCCATCAAAAAGGGCCAAGGTTGAGGAAACAAGCTCGACCATGCCGACCCAAATCGTGCTCGCTCTGGAAGCCATCATGGCCATGTCGAGCACGACCATGCCTAGTGAAACCAACACCCTTGCACTCCCCGAGTAGGGGAGAGAAACTGAAAAAAAAAAAAGAAAGCCACTGCTAGGAAGGTCAAGAAGAATGCCAAAAGGTCTGATGGAGATAGCTCTAGCCAGGAGTAGGGTTCCCTGGATGACTAGGAAGTCATCCACACTTTGATAGATGGGAGCATCCTTCCCTATATTGTAGAGAAATTGATCCGAAAGGATGACGAGGAATGATTCAAAGAATCTTTCATGGCCTTCCTCAAGGTAACCAATCTCTTCTAGGTCTTGGTTGAGTGTCGGTGTACGCCGAAGCCATAACACTCATTTTGTTATTTGAAGTTGCAATATTATTTATATGCTCACTCAGAGGCAGTGAATCTCCATAAGACTGAGGCTTTGAGGGCCATCCAGAAAAAGCCCAAGTGGAGATCAAGAAGGTCTAGGTCGAGGTTGAAAGCTTGAAGGAAGCTTCAAGATCTCATTCTGCCAAGGTTGAGCACCTTCAAGAAGCATTACGGAGAGAGGAGCAATCATCGGCAGGACTGAAGACTGCCTTAGCACTGGAGGAGGATAAACGAAAAAAGGCTGAGGAGGAGGTTGACGCTGAGAAGCAACGGGCTGTTGAAGTCTTCAATTCCTTCAAAGCAATGAAGGATATCAAAATTTGAGGTCTGCATGAAGAGGATCACCAAGAGGTTTCTAGACTATGATCCCATCTTTCTGATTGAGGAGCCTGGTGATAAAGCAGAACCTTCCCAAGCTGGCGTTGCTTCTCCAATCATCGAACCTGATGCTAAAATCTCTGATCCCGCCACTACGGTGCCCGAGTTCATCCCTGAACCAGGAGTCATTGAGGACACGCCGACCTTGCTTGTTGCCCACCTTCTGAGGTTGAAAACCTTTGATAGTTGTATTTTTCTTCTTTTTCTTTCATGTACTCAAGACATTTTGAGCAATGAAGATAAATTTTTCTTTATATTTAATGTTGTGACATGTCTATTATTTAGAATCCCCCTAGCGAAGGTAGTGATGACTCGCCACCACCTGCTAAGGCCACAACATTGTCCCAAGGTCTTCATCTAAAATCAATCGATAGTGAACTACAGAAGGAGATTCACTAGACTAAAGAAAAGTTGAAGAAGATAAGGGATGAACTTTAGAAATTGAAGAAGTGTTATTCAAAAGCTACGTTTGAGATTACCCATCTTCAATAAGTCCATAAAAAGGAATCTATGGACTACATCAAAAACAAGTATCTTCTAATCGAAGAGTTGGAACGGATGAAGAAGTCTGATAGTGAGAAGGTTTGAGCTTTGTTTGCTCAAGTTAGTGCCCTCGAGACTAAACTTCAAAATTCAAAAGAGAAAATCAGGCAGTTGGAGAGTGGCTTGGCTTGGGGCCAGAATTGGGTGGAGCTCGACTGGGATTGGTCAATGAAGTTTTTTGATCTCCAGACATAATTGAGCTATGCCGAGCGATTGTACAATTCTCATCGGACTAGTTGGCATGAGTAGATTGAGGGTTATAAGAGAAAACTTAATAGGGCAAACTTCAAAGTTGTACAGCTTCAAAAATAATTGGTGAACAATGCTCTAATCAGCCTAAGTGTACATCCAGACAAAATCGCCACTTTGAAGGATGCTCTTGAAAAATTCACCGTCAAGTTCGAGGGCACAGAGAAGGAACTTCATGGTCTACAAGTTCAGATAGTCTACCAGGAAAGCTTGATGAAAGATGCTGAAGCCGAGTTTGCGATTCTTAGGAAGAGGTTGAGAGAGATGGAGGAAGAGTTGCGTAGGTGGGAGAGGCTGCTGAGGGAAAGCCTGGCGATGTGACAGAAGCTTGAGGAGAGAATAGAGGGCTTGGAACTTTCCCTTGCAATGACCGGAGTTGGTAGCCCAAAGTTCAATTTTGAGTAGGACATCATTTTTTTTTTGTCACCGGTCCTACCAAGTCATGTAACAACCTTTATTTTTAATGCAATGAAGCTTCTTCCATTTGTTCGTCTATGTTTTACCTTAGCTCGCTGCTTGACAGTTTACTCTATTTTCTTGTTGTGCTTGATCTCGACGTCATCCCAAAATTAAAGCCCTTACATTGTACCCCGGGTATTCGTTCTCTTGTTTAAGAACTGGAAATCCTCACTTCTCTATAAGATCTTCATCCACATTAGGACAAGGTCCACTTTCTATTTCTGACATGGATAGCTATTTCCCTCATTAGGATGAGATGCTTCTCCTATCCCTAACAAAATTGCTGGAGCACAGAAGGACCATTGAGAGGACCTCGTTCCAATATCACTAGGTTAGGAACCGAAGGTCTTCACCCTTGTTAACATGAGGTTAACCTCCTGTTTATGAATTGGAGGCCTTCACTTTCCTGTAGAGTCTTCATCCACATCAGGATGAGGTCCACCTTCTGTTCCTGATATGGTAAGCTATTTCTCTTGTTAGGACAAGATCCTCTTGTTCTTAACAAGATTGCCAGGGCATAGAAGGACCATTGAGAGGGTCTCTCTCCAACATCATTGATTTAAGAATCAGAGGTCTTCACCCTCGTTAAGACGAGGTTAACTTTCTATTTATGAATCAGAGGCCTTCACTTTTCCATAGGGTCTTCATCCACATTCGGACAAGGTCCACCCCATATTACTAATGTGTTGGCTATTTTTATTGTTAGGATGAGATCCTTTTTCTTTTCCTAACAAGATTGCCGAGGCACAGAAGGATCATTGAGAGGGACTCTCTCCAATATCACCAATTTAAGAATCGGAGGTCTTTATCCTTGTTAAAATGACATTAACCTTCTATTTAAGAATCGGAGGCCTTCACTTCCCCATACGGTCTTCATCTAAATCAAGAAAAGGTCCACCTCCTATTCCTAATGTGGTTGGCTATTTTTCTTGTTAGGATGAGGTCCTCCTATTCCTAACAAAGTTGCCGGAGCATAGAAGGGCCGTTGAGAGGGCCTTTTCCTAGTGTCACTAGTTTAAAAATTGAAGATCTTCACCATCGTTAAGATGAGGTTAATCTCCTATTTAAGAACTGGAGGCCTTCAATTTTCTGTTGAGTCTTCATTCACATCAGGATGAGGTCCACCTCCTGTTTCTGATGTGGTTGGCTATTTTTCTTATTAGGATGAGGTCCTCCTCCTATTTCAAATAAGATTACCGAGACATAGAAGTGCCGTTGAGAGAGCCTCTCCCCAATATCACCAATTTAAGAACCGAAGGTCTTTACCCTTATTAAGATGAGATTAACCTTTTGTTCAAAATTGAAGGCCTACACTTCTCCATAGGATCTTCATCCACATCAGGATGAGATCGACCTCCTATTCCTAATGTGGTTGGCTATTTCTCTTATTAGGATGAGGCCCTCCTTCTATTCCTAATAAGAATTAGAGGTCTTCACCCTTGTTAAAATGAGGTTAACCTCTTGTTTATGAATTAGAGGCCTTCACTTCTTCATAGGATCTTCATCCACATCAGGACGAGGTCCACCTTCCACTCCTGACGTGTTTGGCTATTTTTCTTGTTAGGAAGAGGTCCTCCTATTCTTGACAAGATTGCCAAGACACAGAAAGACCATTGAGAGGATCTTCCCCCAACATCATCGATTTAAGAACCAAAGGTCTTCACCCTTGTTAAGACAAGGATAACCTTCTGTTTAAGAATCGAAGGCCTTCACATTTTTGTAGATTTTTCATCCATATCAGGATGAGGTCCAACTCCTGTCTTGATGTGGTTGGCTATTTTTTCTATTAGGATGAGGTTCTCATCCTGTTCCTAACAAGATTGCTGGGATACAGAAGGGCCGTTAAGAGGGCCTCTCTCCAATATTATCGGTTTAAAAATCAGAGGTCTTCACCCTCGTTAAGATGAGGTTAATCTTCTATTTAAGAACTGGAGGCCCTAACTTTTTCTAGGATCTTCATCTACATTAGGATGAGGTCCACCTCTTATTCTTGATATGGTTGGCTATTTCTCTTGTTATGATGAGATCCTTCTCCTATTCCTAACATGATTGTTGGAGCACAGAAGGACCGTTGAGAGGGTCTCTCCCCAACATCACCAGTTTAAGAATCGGAGGTTTTCATCCTTGTTAAGGCAAGGTTAACTTCCTATTTAAGAATCGAAGGCCTTCATTTTTCCATAGGATCTTCATCCACATCAGGACATGGTCCACCTTCTATTCTTGATATGGTTGGCTATTTTTTTTGTTAAGATGAGGTTCTCCTCCTATTCCTAATAAGATTGCCAGAGCATAGAAGGGCCGTTGAGAGGGCCTCTCTCTAACATCACCGATTTAAGAACTGAAGGTCTTCACCCTCTTTAAGAAGAGGATAACCTCTTGTTTAAGAATCAGAGATCTTCACTTCTCTGTAGGATCTTTATCGATATTAGGATGAGGTCCACCTCCTATTCCTGATGTGGTTGGCTATTTTCTTTGTTAGGATGATGTCCTCCTTCTATTCTTAGCAAGGTTGCTAGGGCATAGAAGGATTATTAAGAGGGCCTCTCCCCAATGTCACCGATTTAAGAATCGAAGGTCTTTACCCTCGTTAAGATGAGGTTAACATTCTATTTAAGAATTGAAGGCCTTCGCTTTCCCATAGGATCTTCATCCACATCAGGATGAGGTCCACCTCTCGTTCTTGATGTGGTTGACTATTTTTCTTGTTAGAACGAGGTCCTCCAATTCCTAATAAGATTGCTGAGCACAGAAGAGCTATTGAGGGAGCCTCTCGCCAAGGTCACCGATTTAAGAACCAAAGGTCTTCACCCTCATTAAGAAAAGGTTAACCTCCTGTTTAATAATCAAAGGCCTTCTACTTTATTTAAGGATGAAGTTTCATTGGATTATTTCCTATCATCATAATTTTGTACCCAAAATAAGGACATTAAAATAAGAAAATTTTATTAGGATGAGACATTGACTGTACATTCATAAGTTTTTTGAATTTCATGGTATGGGAGTATAGCTCCTTCGAGCTTCTTTAGATAATAAGACCCAGGTCAAGCAATTTTCACAACTTCATAGGGACCTTTCCAATTAGGGGTGAGCTTTCTTTGATTTCATGACTATGAGATATTAGCTCGCTGAAGTACTAGATTGCCCACTCTGAAAATTACTCCTGACTTTGGCGTTGTAGTAGCAAGCCACTTTTTGCCTGTATGCTGGCATTCAAATTTGGGCCTTCTCCCACTTTTACTCTAATAAGTCGAAGTTGGCTCTGAGATCTTATGAATTTCTCTATTCATTAAATGCTTCAACTCGTGCTGAAGGGAGTTTAAGTTCTATTGGAATGACTACTTCCATTCCAAAGGCTAGGGCAAATGGAGTTTCCTTGGTCAGCAATCTCTGAGTGGTTTTATAATCCCAAAGTATATGATAGAGCTCATCCACCCAAGTTTCTTTTGCCCTTTTAAGTCTTGCCTTTATTCCTTGTTACAGGGTCTTGTTGGTCACCTTGACATCACCATTTGCATATGAATGAGTCACTGAGGTAAAGTGCTGGGAGATATTAGATTTTCGTAGAACTCGGCGAACTTTGTGCCTCCAAATTGGCATCCATTATCAGTAATTAAAGTCTGAGGTAGCCCGAATCTGCAAACTATTGACTTCCAGATGAAGTCTTGCATTTTTGCTTTAGTAATTTTAGCCAGAGGTTTGGCCTCAACCCATTTAGTGAAGTAGTATATGGCTACTAAGAGAAATTTCTACTGCCTAGATGCCATAGGAAAGGGTCCGAGCATGTCCATCCTCCATTGTACAAATAGCCATGGGGCGCTCAAGGGTGTAAGTTAGGAAGCCAATTATCTCTAAATATTGGCATTCCTCTGACATCGATCATATTTCTTCACATATTCCACTACGTCTTGATGTATAGTCGGCCAATAGTAGCCCTATCAAAATAGCCTCAGAAGGTCGGAGACACTTTAGGAGTGGCAAAGAGTATGACCTTTTATATAGTTTATTCTCATATAAAACATATCGGGAGGCTTGATTTTTTAATTTTTGAGCTTCTTTTGGGTCTCGAGGAATGACGCCATCCTTGAGATAAGCGAGGAATGGATCAAGCCAGCTAGGCTTTTGGTCAATTTGCATTACAGTCTGGGGTTCCTCCAAGCTTGGACATTTTATAATTTCAAAGAAGACTTCTTTAGGCAATTCATTGGTGCCAGTGTGGCTAACTTGGAAAAAAGGTCAGCCCTGGCATTTTTTGTTCTCAGGATCTATTGGATATCAAAACTACTAAAGGCCAGGATTAGACTCATTACCTTTTCTAGATACTTCTTCATGCTTTCCTCCCGAGCTTCATAATTACCATCGACCTATCCTACTACCAGCTATGAGTCGCTATAAACTTTAAGCCAATCTGCCTCTAATTTCTTAGATATTTTTAGCCCTTCAATTAGGGCTTCGTATTCCACTCCGTTATTTATCATCGGAAATTCAAAGTGTAGTGCAAATTCAATAATAATTCCCTCCAAGTTGATAAGGATCGAGCCCGTGCCCACACCAAAAGCATTTGATGAACCGTCTACATGTAGAGCCCAAAAACCTTTTAGGAGGTCTGCCCTTTCTTCAAAGAGGTTCGGCTGCAACCACGAACTATTGTCCTCAGGCTACTCAAGTTTGGCTTCATCCGAAATAGAGCTTTCTATTATGAAGTCTGTCAATATTTGAGCTTTGATTGATGGCCATGGTCGAAAAATGATGTCAAACTCTATGAGTTCAACCATCCTTTTTGCTATTCTTCCAAAGGCATCTATCCAATGAAGAACTGATTTGATGGGTTGATCAGTAAGAAGTGTTATAATATGCCCCTAGAAATATGGTCGGAGTCTTCGAGCTGCAATTAACAAGGTGTATGTTAGTTTTTCTAACTTGGTATACCTGATTTCAGCATCTCTTAAAACTCGGCTCATGTAGTAGATCAGCCTCTGCACTTTCGCCTCTTCTTTAACTAGGACCGCTACAAGGGTCGCAAGAGAGACTGCCAAATACAAAAAAAATTCTTCACTAGGTTCAAGCTTGGCTAAAAGTGGAGGTGAGCTAAGATAGTTCTTTAATTTCTTAAATGCTTGTTGGCATTCAGGAGTCCAGCAGAAGTTTTTTGACTATTTGAGGATCTGAAAAAAGGGCATACACCACTCAGCCAATATTGAAATGAAGCAATTTAGAGCCGCAACTTTTCCTATTAGGAATCGAACTTATTTTATTATCCTTGATGCAGTCATTTCTTGAAAGGCTTGAATTTTCTTTGGGTTTTCTTTGATTCCACGTTACAGCACCATGAACCCCAAAAATTTTCTTGAAGTTACTCCAAAGGCACACTTGGTCAGGTTCAGTTTCATGTTATACTTTTGGAGTGCACTGAAGGTCTCTTCAAGTTTGGCAATGTATTTTATGGAAGATCGGCTATTTACAAGCATGTCATCTATATAAACCTCTATGTTGTGGTCGATTTGCTCCTTAAAAATCTTGTTCATCAGGCACTAGTAGGTCACACCTGCATTTTTTATCCCAAAGGGTATAATCCTATAATAATAAAGACATGGACAGTAATAAAAGTAGTTTTCTCCTCATCCTTTGGTGCCATCCGAATTTGATTAAACTAAAAAAGGCATCCATGAATGTGAGGAGCTCATGGTCCGAGGTGGGGTCCACCAACTGGTCAATCTTGGGGATGGGGTAGATGTCTTTTGGACAGACCTTGTTCAACTTTTTGAAATCTATGCACATTCGCCACTTGCCATTCGCCTTCTTCATAAGGACCACATTGGAGATCCAGTTCGGATAGGATACTTCTTGGATGAACCCTGCCTTGAGAAGTTTATCAACCTCCTCTATAATTGCCTTCTCTCACTCGGGTGCATAGTCGCATATCTTCTCCTTTACTGTCCAACATTTGGGATCAACAGCCAGATGGTGCTCTATCACCTCTACATCAATTTTGGGCTTATCTATGGGACCCAAGCAAAGACATCTACATTTTTTTGAAGGAAGGCGATGAGTTGCTTTCAGACTTTTTCTCTTAGATTGGATCTGATCTGCACAGTGTGATCCTTGTTCCCATCATTTAAATAAATTATGATAAGATCCTTCTATGGCTCACCCCGCTCTTTAGTCAGATCATCGGGGACGTCAAGTCCATCCATCGGACAAGGATCTACCTATCCTCCCCCTTACAAGGCAATTGAATTGTAGTGTCTTGTTAGAGCTTGGTCTCTCCAAACTTCACCGATCCCATAATTTATTGAAAACTTTATTTGCAAATAATATGTTGATACTATGGCCCGTAGTGCATTCAAACTAGGTCGGCCCAAGATTGCATTTTAGGTGAAAGGAGATCTTACCACTAGAAAATCAATCTATGCTATGGATTACTTGGGATATCTCCTTGCTACCATGGTTAGTGTTATTATCCCTTCCACCAGTACAGCATTGCTAGTGAAGCCCAGTAATGGGGAGTTCATTGGTCTCAAGAGACTACTTGGTATGGACATCTTTGAGAAAGCATCACAAAATAAAACATCGATAGAGCTTTCATTATTAATTAGAATGCTGCATACATCAAAGTCAGCAATATTTAAAGCAACTACAACTGCATCATTATGCAAAAATTGAATCCCTTGAGCATCTTCCTCAGTGTAAGCAATGGGTTCTTCCATCTTTTGCTTCATTGTTGGCTCTGTCGATCCACTAGCTTCCCCCCTCTGAAGTCCTCTAGTGATAGTATTGATGATCCCAAGTGGTGGTTGATCTTCCTACTTCTCTTCCCTCCCAGAAAGTTCTAGCAATGGCAGTGCCCTTTGCCAATTATCCCTTCTTTCAGACTGACATCGTAGAAATTGGCCAAGCATGCCTCACCTGATAAGCTCCTCAATCTCATTCTAAAGCTGAATGCATTCTTTTATATCGTGACCATAGTCACGATGGTAGAGAAAATACTTGTTGGGATTGTGCTTGGCCAGGTGAGACTGCATCTTTTCTGGCCTTGGCAACTGCTCCTTAATTTTCATTAGTACCAGTGCTTTTGAAGCATTCAAGGGAGTATAGTTGTAGAATCTTCGAGGAGGGGAGTTTCGTCGCACCCTTCGATCTGGGCTTCTTGGCTGATGAGCTAGAGATGGGATCTGGGCTCAGGAGTTTTGGACCATGGTCGAGCTTCACTCAGCTTCTTTGCAACTGCATGCTTGCTGAATTCACCCACTTGCCACTCTTTTATAGTCTCATCATCTTTTATTTGGAAAGCCTCCTCTGCCCGGGCATAACCCTCAACCCGGGCTAACATATCAGCAAAATTCTTGGGATACTTTAAGTCCATGAAGGATAGAAGATCATTCTTCTGAAGATCGCCCTTCAATGCGGCCATGGCCATAGATTGGTATAAGTTCTTGTTGATCCTGAGATTGATTTTGATGATTCTAAAATATTAAGTATATTATGTATCTAATCATGTGTTTTAAGAATGTGTGTAGGATTTTTCAAATATCCAAAATAAAGAATTTATCTCAAGAATAAATCCTCCCAAGATGCCATGCTAAAATACTTAAAAGAGTAAATTCACACATATTTAGATGGCCTGGTATGAAGAAAGTATGATTGAAAAAAGAAAAATTAAAATTGAAGGAAGCAATTATGTTTAAAAGTATTTGGGGCCAAGAAACTGAAGTTTGGAAGGTCAAACATTGAAAAAAAATAAAGTCAGAATTTTTTGAGACATCTCGGATTATTTATGAGAGCTCTCGAGTGGTCTGGCGTAATGAAACAATATTCTAGCACAGTCTCAAGAGATCTCGAGTTAAACTCGAGACATCTCATTCTCAGAAGATAGAAACTTCATTTTTGTACTCTAAGAGTGAGAGGTCTTATAGATTTCTCGAGAGGTCTCGTAGTTCTAGTAAAGTATCTCGTAAAAAATTGAGAGGTCTCAAAATCTAGCGAGAGGTCTCGATCTACGTGGATAGCCTTCAATGAATAGTTTTTCAATGGCTATTTTTTGATCCCAATGGCTATTTCGGAGCTTCCAACGGCTAAGAACTCTCACTCCAACCTTCTCTAAAGGTATTTTAAGGTGAAGAATCAATTAAAAAAAATAGAAGAAAGAGATTAAGGGATTTAGAGAGATAATCTTTCAGATTTTCTGAGGAACATTGAATATCCAAAGAAAAGAAAAAAGAGAAGAGTGTTGTGCATAGATTTCAGCGAGCCTTCAAAGAAATCTTCTCCAACATCTTCCACATTCTCTCAAGCACAATTTGAGGAAAAGCCAAGCTTCAATCGAGCACATTATCGGCTTGTTCTTTAGGATTTTAAAGAGCTTATACTCTATTATTTATATTGTGTTGAAACTTTACTTGTATTTTTTGATTTTTTTATAAGTTTCTTTAGAAAAAAGAAACTTAGGATTTAGGCCTGTCCAAGCCTAGAATTAGACATTGTAGGTTTTGGTTGATGATCCCGAAAAACCAACTAGATTGTTAGTAAACTCGAAAAACTAACGGTTAGGTTTTGGTTGGTGCTCCTATGGAAACCAACTAGGTTTGTTTGTGAGCCTGGAAAAATAAACACACTGTAATCAAGGGTAGATTATAGTAAAATTCCTAAGAAAAGCTTGGAGAGTGGACGTAGGAGTGGATTGCTTCGAACCACTATAAATCTTTGTGTATTTGTGTTGTACCTTTTTCTTCTATCTCTCTATATACTTTGCATTCTTATAATTCTTACTTTACTTTCATAATTTGATTTTGTTATCTTAATTCTACTACTCATATTATATACATCTCATCCTCACCACTTAGATTAAAATCAAAGTACGTAATTGCTTAGAGTTAAATTTGGCCAAAGCTTTTATAAGAACCCAATTCAACTCCCCCCTCTTGGGTTGCTACCTCTGGACAACAATTGGTATCAGAGCAGGTGCTTTATTATTGATTATTGACCTAACCATCTAGAGCTAAAGATTATGGCAATCCAAATGGAGTCTTTATTTAGTGAAGGATATGCTATGAATAGACCTCCACTTTTTAATGGCTCACATTATAGTTATTAGAAAGCATGCATGCACATCTTCATACAAGCACATGATTATAACCTATGGAAGATTATAATCGATGGCTCACACACCCCCAAAGTATTGAAAGAGCATGATAAGGAAATGACCCAACTTAATGCTAAGGCCATGAATGTACTTTATTGCTTCTTAGAGTTAAATATATTTGATGTAATTTTTTTATGTATTTCAGCAAAACATGTATGGGAGAAATTGGAAAGAATTTATGAGGGAGCAAATCAAATAGAAGAATCAAGCTCCTAAGAAGAAAAAGAAGCTCACCCCAGTATATGCCTCATGGCTCATAAGGATGAAAAGAGGAAGAAAAGGAAGAAATAAAAGAAAAAGAAAGCATTGACTAAGGGAGAGCAAAGCAAAGAAGAAAACAATGAGAAAAAGAAAGAAAGCATCGTAAATCCTTGATTGATGGCTCAAAATGATGAGGTAAACATTGATAATTCTTCTGAATTTATATTTGATGAGCTTCAAGAAGCCTTTAATGAACTTATGAATAAATTTAAAAAGTTAAGGTAGAAAAGTAGGGAGCTTAAAAAGAATAATTTCAATTTAATGGAAGAAAAGAATTTTTTAGCTAAAAAAAAGAAAATCTGATTAAATCTGAAAATTCTTTAGATAAAGAAATTCTTGAGCTTAAAAATAAAAATGATATTTTGAATTCTTTCCTAAAAGGAAATGAAAATCTTTTAATTGAAAAGAAAGAGCTCTTGGAAGAAAACAAGAAATTAAGAAGAGAAGTTGAGGTTTTGAAACATATAGCTAAAAAGTTTGTAGTTAGCTTTGAAAATCTTCAATCCTTGGTAAAATCTAATGGGGTTGTTTTCAATAAAACAAAAATTGATTTTAATACTTCAAGAAAACAGCAAACTACAAAAGGTATTTTTATAAGAGCTTCCATCAAAGATCATTCCTTTAAGTGCTTTAAATGTAATCAAATTGGCCACAAGATTTTGGAATGCAACTTTAAAAGAATTGGTCAAACCTCGCTAAGACAAATTTGGGTTCCAAAAGGAACCTTAAATACTAACTCCTATGGACCCAAGATAGCTTGGGTATCAAAAATTATGAAGTAATTTTGCAGGTATACCAAGGATCCAATGAAGCTGAAAGAAGAAAATTTTATGGATGCCTTGGAAATGAAAATAGATGGATGGTGTTATTTGATAAAATCTAAACTATTCTCATACTATACCATCTTTATTTGCTAAATATATTTTGATTATTAATTAGCATAACTATTAAGCATGTTTGATTGATTTTGATGATTTATCATTGCTTAAAATGATCATACTCTATGAATTGAAAGTTTGATGTATTAACTTTAATGATTTATTAATATGTATGCATATGATAACTCCTTTCATGTTTTGATAAGTATGATTGATTTTGATGCTTGCAATAATTTGAATGCTTTGATTTTAAAGATTAATATGCACTCCTCTATATATCATGCTATGGATGAAATGGTTTATTTTAAAATTCAGCATAATATTTTAAATCTTTCCATATCAATTTTATAATTAATAAATTTAAATTAAAACATGCTTATTGAATATGAATGTTTAAATTGCTAAACCAACAAGAAAAACTAATTTTTGACATTTTCCCATAAAATGCTTAGATATTGAGATTCTCCTAAAAAGTGCATGACTTAAGTACTTGAATATAAGACATTCAATTTATACAAGATCAAGTATTTGAAGTGTTAATTTGAATTGTAAC
Source organism: Cocos nucifera (assembly GCA_006176705.1). Classification (NCBI taxonomy): domain Eukaryota; kingdom Viridiplantae; phylum Streptophyta; class Magnoliopsida; order Arecales; family Arecaceae; genus Cocos; species Cocos nucifera. The sequence goes on from QRFJ01000593.1 coordinate 284,897, forward strand.
TTAGGTTAACCCCTAAGGATTTCAAAACATTCTAGTTGAATTGAATACATAAAGCCTTCATCCAGTTTTCTCTTGATTTGATCTTATTTAAATTTATTATTAGAACCCTCCCAATTGATTATTTTTTATGATCTTCTTGAATCTTTTGAGGACGATATCTAATAAGATGTTTCAAGAAAGTTATCATTTATCTACAAAGCTAAACTTTTAAAGAGAACTTTAGTTTTAAGTAATTGGTATCAAATAGCTCACTATTTTTCATGTATTTGATTGATTTATCTTTTGACAAAAAGAGAAGAATATCTTTATTTTAAATATGATTTTACACAGCTATATATTTGATATGATATCATTTGAAATAAATTCAAAAATACATATCTTTTCTGAACCTAATTGCTTGATATTTCTTATGAAAAGGAAGAAACGATCTTTTTGAAGAATGATTGAAATTTTTTTTATGATTTGCCTTAACTAATTTACTGATATCAATTCAAATTGATTTATCATTCTAAATCCTTAAACTATTTAATTTGAATTAATTCATCTTGATTTAATTCAAAACTAAAATTATTGGTATCAAGCTGAATTTGTAAATTAATCTTTAAATGGTATTGAACCAAGAAAATCATGATTTGATCTAAAACTTAGTTTAATTGGTATCAAGAAAATCTTTCAAAGAAATGACTCTATTTGTTAAAGTAAGGGAGAGAAAATATTAAAAAAAAAGTAATCATTTAATAAAAAAATCTTTAAAATTAAAAATATATTTTAAATTTTAAAAATCTAAATTTAGTGGTTAAATTCATGTTGAATTTGCTTGATTTGAAATAAAGAAGGAGAAGAAAGTTGAAAAGTAAATTAGTCTTGCTATGAGTATGAAAAACAGGAAGAGAGATATTTTCTAACTTGATTTGATTAAAAATTTTTTGACTAATTCAAAAATATATTCTTACTCCAAGGAATTAATTTCAAAACCCATTTGAAAATTTAAATTTGATCCTAAATTTCTCATGTGCATTACAAATTTTTTATGAATTATTTATTTTAAAATAATATTTTACTCAAAGCAATGAATTTAAAAGTATGACTATCTTATGCTTTGACAGTATTTATTTTACTTTGCTCGATACATTTCTGATACATACCTTTTCCAAATCTAATTGATCAAAATTTTTTAAGAAAAGAAAAGTTAGAATATTAAAGTATATATTATGCTTGATTTCATATTCAAATATTTTGAAAAGCTCTATTCCTCTTAAAACTTAAAAGTACATATTTGAAAATCTGAATAAAAATCATATTCATTCAAAAAGAGGAAAAGCATATAATATTTAAATTCAAACTAATTTCTAAAATTAAAATAAATATTTGAAACTTATTTTGAGTCAAATGATAAATTTTTAAAAGGGAGATGATTTATTTAAATTGATTTCATACATCTCTCAATTTAATGCTTTGATGTTGATTTTGATGACTCATATAAATTAATCTTCTGAACTTAAAGCAATTCTTACTTTGATATAATCATATTATTGATTTTGATGATTATTTCTTATTTCTTCTCCATGAGCTTTTTGATGCTGTCAAAAAGGGGGAGAGGAATGTTGAGTATATGCTTGAAGAAACTCAATAAATTATATTGATGCTTGAAATGAAAACTTAATACTCACTGATATGAATTGAAATATTTTTTTATGAGTATATGAAATATGTGCAATGAACCAAAAGAATAATTAAGAACATTCATGAAGTACTCATTCATGTGTTTAATCTATACTTCATGATATTTTATAGCAAAATGTATAGAAATACATTATTTGCTTCTATTTTGCATATACTCAAGATTTTGTCATCATCAAAAAGGGGGAGATTGTTGATTCTGAGATTGATTTTGATGATTCCAAAATATTAAGTATATTTTGTACCAGGTCATGTGTTTTAAGAATGTGTGTAGAATTTTTCAAGTATTCAAAATGAATAATTTATCTTAAGAATAAATCCTCTCAAGATGTCATGTCAAAATACTTAAAAGAGCAAATTCACACATATTTGGATGGCTTGGTATGAAGAAAGTATGATTGAAAGAAGAGAAATTAAAATTGAAGGAAGCAATTATGTTTAAAAAAGTTTGGGACCAACAAACTCAAGTTTGGAAGGTCAAACATTGAAGAAAAATAAAGTCAGGATTTTTTGAGATATCTCAAATTTTTTTTGAGAGCTTTCAAGTGGTCTGGCAAAATGAAAGAGTATTCTGGCACAGTCTCAAGAGGTCTCGAGTTGAACTCGAGACATCTCATTCTCAAAAGATAGAAACTTCATTTCTGTGCTCTGAAAGCGAGAGATCTCATGGATTTCTCGAGAGGTCTTGCGATTCTAGTGAGACGTCTCATGAAAAACTGAGAGGTCTCAAAATCTGATGAGATGTCTCATGAAAAATTGAGAGGTCTCGATCTACGCGGACAGCCTTCAATGAAAAGTTTTCCAACGGCTATTTTTTTACCCCAACTTCTATTTCAGAGCTTCCAACAGCTAAGAACTCTCACTCCAACCTTCTCTAAAGGTATTTGAAGATGGAGAATCAATTAAAAAAAATAGAAGAAAGAGATTAAGGGATTTAGAGAGAGAATCTTTCAAATTTTATGAGAAATATTGAATATCCAAAGAAAAGGCAAAAGAGAGGAGTGTTGTGCATAGATTTTAGCAAGCCTTGAAAGCAATCTTCTCCAACATTTTTCACATCCTCTCAAGCATAATTTGAAGAAAAGCCCAGCTTTAATCGAGCACATTATTGTCTTGTTCTTTAGGATTTAAAAGAGCTTATACTCTATTTCTTATATTGTGCTAAAACTTTACTAATATTTTTTATTTCTTTACAAGTTTCTTTGGAGTAAAGAAACTTGAAGTTTAGGCCCATCTAAACCTAGAATTGGATATTGTAGATTTTGATTGATGATCGCAAAAAACCAACTGGATTGTTAGTGAACCTGAAAAACTAATGGTGTTAGGTTTTGGTTGGTACTCCTGTGAAAATCAACTAGATTTATTTGTGATCCTGAAAAAACAAACATACTATAATCAAGGGTAGATTTTAGTAAAATTTCCAAGGGAAGCTTGGGAAGTGGATGTAGGAGCGGATTGCTCCGAACCACTATAAATCTTTGTGTGTTTGGATTATGCCTTTTTCTTCTATCTCTCTATATACTTTGCATGCTTATAATTCTTATTTTACATTCATAATTTGATTTTGTTATCTTAATTTCACTGCTCATATTATATACTTCTCATCCTCACCACTTAGATTAAAATTAAAGCACATAATTTCTTAGAGTTAAATTTAGCCAAAGCTTTTATAAGAACCCAATTCACCCCCCCCCCCCCCTCCCTCTCGGGTTGCTACCTCTGGGCAACAGTTATGGACCTCCAATAGCATTGAAGCAGCTGATGTAAGCTCAGATGGACTCTCCTTCCTTCTACTTGATGTTGATGAGAAAGTCCGAACCTCACCTTGGATGTCAACTGCTAATGAAGTGAGCCACAAACTGATGACTCATCTGATCAAAAGAGTAGATCATACCTGGCTTAAGGCTCGAGTATCAATTTCTTGCTGCTCCTTTTAGAGTTAAGAAAAAAGCTTGGCAAAGAATGATGTCTGGAGCATCATGGAGCAGCATCATGGTTTGGAAGGCCTCATGATAGTTAATCGGATCCGAGGTCCCATCATAACTCTCAAATTAAGGAAGTTTGAAGTTCGATGGGATGGGCTTTCGCATAATTTGAGGAGAGAATGGAGGGTCGGCGTAGATGTCATCGAAGTGGTCAGGGGCAGTGTGGCAGACCTCCTCAATCTATCGATTCATCTCTTGAAGCTTTTGATCGAGAAGATCTTCCCGATCATGAATCATAAGGGTCCTTTGGTTGAACGATGGCAGGGATCTATTGGGGGTGGAGTCGTGGTCAGAATAGGAGCTTATTGCTCTCTACTTCCCCCTTCCAAGGGTTATCGATCGGCTTCTCCAAGTGTGCCTTCCTTGCATTGGATCTCGATATTTTGATGAGGTTTCCTCCAGCTGGATCAACATCGAGGGTTGCTGCATGGCCTGCACTACTTTAGTGAGGCCCTTAACCTGCTGGATCAATAGGTTGAACTGCTCTAGATCTACCTTGGCTGTCGATGGATGAGGTTGAGGTGTCGATGAGGGAATCGGAGCAAGTGGGTCTGGTTCATATCTGGTGGTAGAGATAGTAGATTGCTGGGTAAAAACCTTTCTTGGCGGCATCTTTCAAAAGCAAATGGAAATTAGAAGGAAAGGAACTGAAGGGGTTCAGAATAGAGGATAGAAAATGAGATTGACTAAGCACTCCTTTTAGAATAAGGATTTAGGGCCATTCCTCTAGCGCCAATCCTGTTGGTACAGAAAATAATGTAAACATCGGAGTCGCTGGAATAGAAAAAGAGGAGACTGTTGATGGGACCTGCAAGAAGAAGTCTAGACCGGAGGTGGATGGCTTCGGCAGGATCCTCCAATGCTCAAGTTAGTTCTCTAGCCGACAAGAATGGAATGCTCTAGAGAAATTGAATAATGTATCGAGCAGAGAATGAGAGCATCAAGAGGAAATGTATTTAGAGAGTCCTTTATATAGATGGAGTATGTAACAAACTGATAATGATAGCTGTAACTACCTGCTGGTGGATCATTCTGACTACGTGGAGTTTGTTATGGAGTGTAGTATCCTTTGTCATGACTTTTTAGTCTATTGGAGATTAATAATAGGAGTTTGGGTGGGACCTCTGCACATGTGAGTAAGCCGTGAACGTGAAGAACTCTAAGTCTCAGTGATGTAGAGAGGTTTAGACATCTTCAAGGTCATCAACAAAGTGATTGATACTGGCTAAGTCGAGGCTTGAATTCATGTCATTGATGAGGTCCCCTTATAACTTGAGTCCATTCAGCCAGATAGAATCCGCTAGGTGATTAGAAGGAGTTTGACCGAATGGGATCTATTGGGTGACTGGAAGAAGTTCAGATAGATGGGATCCACTGGGTGACGAAGTTTTTCATAGTGGTAGGATGGAGGTCATCTACAGGTGGATAATTATTTCGGGCTAAGGGTTGAAAGAGTGGTAGATTCACCGATTTAGGATCACAGCCAGGCTCTTTATGG
>QRFJ01000593.1:290069-319464 GCA_006176705.1 Cocos nucifera
GACTGTTGATGGGACCTGCAAGAAGAAGTCTAGACCGGAGGTGGATGGCTTCGGCAGGATCCTCCAATGCTCAAGTTAGTTCTCTAGCCGACAAGAATGGAATGCTCTAGAGAAATTGAATAATGTATCGAGCAGAGAATGAGAGCATCAAGAGGAAATGTATTTAGAGAGTCCTTTATATAGATGGAGTATGTAACAAACTGATAATGATAGCTGTAACTACCTGCTGGTGGATCATTCTGACTACGTGGAGTTTGTTATGGAGTGTAGTATCCTTTGTCATGACTTTTTAGTCTATTGGAGATTAATAATAGGAGTTTGGGTGGGACCTCTGCACATGTGAGTAAGCCGTGAACGTGAAGAACTCTAAGTCTCAGTGATGTAGAGAGGTTTAGACATCTTCAAGGTCATCAACAAAGTGATTGATACTGGCTAAGTCGAGGCTTGAATTCATGTCATTGATGAGGTCCCCTTATAACTTGAGTCCATTCAGCCAGATAGAATCCGCTAGGTGATTAGAAGGAGTTTGACCGAATGGGATCTATTGGGTGACTGGAAGAAGTTCAGATAGATGGGATCCACTGGGTGACGAAGTTTTTCATAGTGGTAGGATGGAGGTCATCTACAGGTGGATAATTATTTCGGGCTAAGGGTTGAAAGAGTGGTAGATTCACCGATTTAGGATCACAGCCAGGCTCTTTATGGTTGAAGTTCGGATTTACGCAGGCTTGCAGACCTAAGGTTCTTGGCATAGGAATGCCAAGATCTACTACTTACAGCAAGGTATAGAAGTTCATCTGAGGAGAAGCTCTATCAGTATAAGACTCCTGATGTGAAACCCGATTGTAATGATGAGATTTGGCTTGATGAAGACACGGTTGAAAAGAAGTTTGGCCAGCTTTGAAGTCAGCCAGGCTGGATTATGCAGGGATTGAACACATCTAAATACTTAGCTAGCTGCTTAGGCACTGTCTTCACTGTTCAAGTTCATCCAGATGAGGTCTAGGATGCTCTTTGGGTTTTGCAGCTATTTAGAAGGTCTGACCATCAAAACTGAGGATCTTCTAGCTTGCACGAGTTGGAGGTCGGTCGTCCTAGAGTGAGTTGGAGCTAGAACTCATATTGGTTGAGGTTCGATCATGGTTGCCATAGCCAGACGAGATCACCCCAAGACTGGGCATCTTGCTAAACTTCGGCAGGAGCAGATTTATCACCAATACTAGTCTCCCCACTCTCAAGTTTGAATTTCGAAAGAAGAAAGTACAAACATGAGTGTTGAAGTTCTTTTCCAGCTTTCTGCTTTCATAAGGCAAAGAATTTTGGCATTATCTATGCTGGCGCTGGTGCTTCTTCAATATGAGATGACCTGAAAAGACAAGATTTCAAAATTTTCGTCGAAAGGATGCTCGAGGAACGGCATCATTAAGGCCTTGCTAGCCATCGGGTTCCGCCATGATAAGTGGGACATGCATCCGATGGAGATCGATCAGGAAGAAGCTGCAATCATAACTTCCTTGAGTATTTAAATCCTTTCCTCCCTTCCAACACCTTATTCCACTCTTGAGTTTTCTTCATCTTCCTAGTCTCCATCTTCTTCTTGTCCAAGAGCTTCGACCCCTTCTTTCCATCTTGAGTATGCTAGTGCTGTGCTGATCCTTCTTCTATGGTCGATCTGGTGCTTCCTTCTTCAAGACTTGGACACTCCAAAAAATTTAAAGGAATAGGAGAGATTCTAAATCTGAAGCAACTCTCAAACAAATCTCAAAGTTGAAGGAAAATGGAAGAAGAAAACAGCCCTAGAAGAAGATCCTCTTCTTCTTCTTTGTTCTCTCACCTAGACACCAAGATTAGTATCTTTAGAACTCCTATGCCCGATGAATATTTCCTTGATTTTCTCATGCCCAAAAGGTCTCTCAAATGTCTACAATTTTTGAAAAAATCAGCTCAAAAATTATTTTAAATAATAAGATATGGAGGAGTCTTGTCTAGGTCAAATACCTAGACAAGGCAAGTCCAAATTGGGCAAGACAAGGGGCACCCCAACTCTTGGGTGCCCCATCCTTTTTCTTTGGCATGGACCACCTCTTTTTGTTGCACCAAAAGTCTCCTTTCTCCATCAAAAATTTTAAGACAAAATAGAAAGTCGGTGGCACTTTATGGGAGGAGTATTGGATTGTTAGGATTCTATCACATAGAATTCAAAACCACAACAACTTGCCTTCTATTGACTTGGTCCACAACATAATTCCATGTAAGAGAGAAAGAAAGTAAGTGGGCACACGTGAAGACCTGAGAGAAAGGGTTTTCCATGAAAAATTCTAAAAAATAGGCTTGGGGGCATGGGTGGGTGTGAGATATCAAGTGGTGCAAGGAAAGAAGTCTTAGTCTCACCATGGACTTCACAAATTTGATTTGGTCAAACATGATTTTTAAAACTAAAATTAAATTAGAATTAATTAAAACCCAATTAGAGTAGATCTTAATTTAATTTAAAAAATTTAATTAATTAAAATTAAATATAAGATTTATTTTTTATTTAATTTTTTAATCAAATTAGAAAATTGGGTTGATCCAAGTCCCAGTTGAACTAGGACTAATTCTTCTTTGTACTTAGCTTATCCAATAAACCAATTGAACTTGATCCAATCAAATTCAAACCAAATATAATTAAATTATATTTAATTAGACTTAATCTCTATCCTCTAGTTTAATCAAATTGCTAATCAATCCTCCTACAACATTTGCACTAGATTAAACATCAATCGTATTGATCGTTTAACCTTAGAACGATTCTTAATTATTGATCAACCATCCAATCAGATCATAAACTCTAATGTGTCTGACCCCATAGGTTTTAACCTAAGTTAGTAGCATAAAAATAAGTTCTTATACTAATTGAAGTGACCATCTAGCAATGGTACCCGACGGTCAGATAGATCGAATGTGTAGAACAAACATCTTTAGAACCCTTGTGGATATAGTTTCCATGCAATTCACCCCCTTGACCAAATTACTTGTAGAAAACCTCAGAGTTTAACTATCATGTCTGATCATGCTATCCACATTATATTTCAAAATATCAAATCCATCTCATGGATTAACCTAGCCAAGGTTTTGCTATATTGAAATACAATGATAAATTCTTCTCCAACTCTTGGAGTGGTCAATCCCATCTTGATCACACACCGACTTTGCATGTACTTGACTGTGTACAAAAGCCTTTCATTATTGAATTAGAAATTCAGTTAGTCTGGTACCAAAGTACAGTGAGTTGCTTGCAAGCCACTGAGATGATCTCAGGTCTAAGGAATACTTATACGTATATCCCACTAGAGACATTCTCGATAGTAGAATGCTTTGGAGTTAGTCACGTTTAGTGATGATGTACCTCTATATCTCACCTGTATGTCACACCAGTGTCTCCACACTTCTTAGTTAAGAGGATAACTAATCTATATGGCATACATTGATCTATGCTCGATAGATATTGTCATCTTTATTAACAGCCTATCATTTTATCATGAATAGTTTTAAGAACAAATCAATAAATTCTCTCTTTATCGAATCTAAATAGTCCTAAGAACTTCATCACAATAATAGAGTTCTTTAAAAGATGAAAATTTATGATGAAAAATATCAAAAACTATATTTTATTAATTAATAAATTAATTATAATTATAATATAGCTTAACCCATCAATAGGTTGATGATTGGCTTTGGAACATATTTTCCAACAACTCTCACTTGTCCTAAAGCCACTCGGCATAATATCTAATATCCATCTTCGACTTATGCTTATCAAACTCCTTTATTGCTAAGGCTTTAGTGATGGGGTTGGCCAGGTTCTTCTTTTCGTTGATCTTCTGAACGTCGACGTTATCTTGATCCATGATTTTCCAGACCAAGTGGAAACAGCACAGTATGTGCTTCGTCTGCTGGTGTGCCTTTGGTTCCTTCGACTTGTGGTTGTCGAACTTCTTTATCTCTAGGAGTTTTGTGAAGGGGTCAGTTAGGTTCTCCTTTCTGAGTCTTTTGAAGATCGATGTTACCTCGATCCATGATCTTCCAGACCAGGTAGAAGTGGCACAATATATGCTTCATCCATTGGTGTGTCTTTGGTTCCTTCACCTGAGCAATGGCACCAGTGCTGTCATAGTAAAGCAAGATTGGGCCATCAAGAGAGGGTGCTACTCTAAACTCGATGATGAACTTTCTTAGCCACAAAGCTTCCTTCGTGGCATTTGATGTGGTGATGTACTCTGCTTTGCAAACAGAGTCCGCCACAATATGCTACTTAGAACTCTTCCAGCAGATGGCTCCATCATTCAGAGTAAAGATATATCCTGACATGCTTCTACTATCATCATGGTGAGATTGAAAGTTAGAGTATGTAAATCCCATAAGTTTCAGATCTGACTTGCTATAAATCAATCATTGGTCCTTAGTATTTCTCAAATACTTAAGGATGGCTTTAACCACTTTTCAGTAGTTTCTCCAGTATCAGACTGGTATCTACTCACTACTCCTAGTGAGTATGCCACGTCTGGTCTTGTAGGTGTCATGACGTGCATGATAGATCCCACTATCGAAGCATATAAGACTTTACCCATACGCTCTTTAGGAGTTGTCGGACAATCCTTTTTAGAGAGAGAAATTTCATGGCCTATCGAGAGATTGTTCTTTTTGGAATTCTTCATGTTGAACCTCTTCAGCACAGCATCTATGTATGCAGACTGGGATAACCTAAGCATTCTTTTAGATCTATCCCTATAGATCTTCATTCCTAAGATGTAGGATGTTTCACCCAAGTCTTTCATGAAGAACTAAGATGATAAACAAACTTTTATTTTCTACAGTATGGGGATGTAATTTTTGATTAAGAGAATATCATCCACATGAAGGAAAATCCTGATTTTCTGGTCCAGGTTCATTTAGGTCTGATCAGATCAAAAGATATATTTCAAAAATTTTTCACTTGATCCCAATCAGATCTTGATATGTTTCATATCTGATTATTATTATTTTGGAAATCAAAATAAAATCAGATAAATTAAATCAAATTTAACTTACCTTGATATGGGTAATCCTATTATCCGTTGATGATCCTGTTTGCAGCGGAAGGTTCTGGATCTAGCCCACGAAGTGCCTGGCCTCTACCTATCCACTAGACTGGATCTGAGACCATCCTTTCTTTTTATCACATCTCCAAAAATCAGATTGATCTGATCTAGAGGATCTTCAAAATCCTTCTTGACAATCAGCAGTCGTCCTTTTAGCAGCGCAGCCTTCTAGCTTTTACTCCCTTTCTCTTTCTAGATTGCACCAACCAAGTCCAAAACCCTTTAGATGGAGAGGAGAGGGAGAAGGTGGTTTGGCATGGAGGAAGAGGGGAGAGAGCAGCCTTGGAGGCATGGGGAATTGTTGATTCCTTTCACCAATTCATTCAATCACAATCTGGGTTGGCGCAGGAGGAATGGTTAGAGGGAACCCTATAGTAGAAAATTAAGTTAACAATGAGTACCCCAAAGAAAATCAGGGAGGTCTGTGAAGCTCATCATGGATCGAACCATATCCAATAGGGTCCGATTTCTCCATTCTGAAATCCCGTTGAGTTGAGTGTTCCTGGTGGAGTCCATTGAGAGACTATGCCATTTTTCTTAAGATAGTCTAGGAATTCTCAGCTAAGGTATTCACCTTCTCGATCTGATCGAAGAACCTTAATGGGTTTTCTAGTTTGTTTTTCTACTTCATGTCTGAATTCTTTGAACTTTTCAAAAGCTTCAGACTTGTGTCTCATAAGATACACATACCCATACCTAGATAGATCATTGGTAAAGGTAATGAAGTAGACAAAATTGCCTTTAGCCGGCACATCAAATGGGCCGCACACATCAGTATGTACTAGGGCAAGGAGATCTATGGCCCTCTCCCCATGTCCGACAAAAGGGAGTTTAGTCATTTTGCCTTGAAGATAAGATTCATAAGTTGGATATGACTCGAAAGTCAATGGACTCAATAGCCCATTTTTCTCCAATTTGTTGATCCTATCTTTGCTATATGACCTAATCTCAAGTACCATAGATACCTATCATTTGGACTATCCCTAGGTCGTTTGGAATTCATGTTTTGCTCAATAGTTAGAACAGGTACATCAATATGTAGCTGATAAGGACCATTAATAAGGAAACCATTTGCAATTTTATTTTTTTCATAAAGAATGTTACAATGGTCCTTAAAGAAGGTAATCACATAGCCTTATAGTGCTAAGTATGAAATAGAAATCAAATTTCTGCTAGCCGTAGGCACATAATAACAGTCTTTTAAAACTAAGTCTAAACCAGATGGTAATCAAAGAGGGTATGTTCCCATGGCTACTACAGCAACTCTTGTTCCATTATCAATGCGTAGGATCATGTCTCCATCCCTCAGCCTCCTGCTATAGTCAAGACCCTGCATGGAAGTGCACAGATGAGCACTAGAACCAGAGTCAAGCACCCAACTAGATGCAAAAGAAATTGTAAGGTTAGACTCAATAACGAGCATACCTCCAGAAGGACCTTCCTTCTTGTTCTTCAGGGTGGCCAAGTAAGTAGGGCAGTTTCGCTTCCAATGGCCGTTGCTGTTGCAATGGAAACACTTACCTTTGCCAGTGGGCTTTTTCTTTGGTTCTACCTTCTTCTTCTTTGCTCCTTCCACCTTTTGCTTTTTCGCAGACTTCTTTTTCTTTCCATAAGACTTTCTTTTGGAAGAAGTTCATTCCATAGCAAGAACTAAGCCTTTAGAACCTTTCATAGAAAGCTCAGCGGTGACCAGCATATTCATTAATTCGACCAAGGAATTTTGAAGTTTATGCATGTGGTAATTCATGATGAATTGCCAATATGCATCAGTCAAGGATTGCAGAATAATATCGTGTTGCAGATCCAAGTCCAACTTCACACCGAGCTTCTCAAGCTCTTCCAAGTCCTTGATCATTATCAGACAGTGATCTTGGACTGACTGTCCATCATGCATCTTAGCCTTAAAAAGTCATTTCATGACTTGATATTTGGCTGCACGACTCTATTCACCAAACATCTCCTGCAGGTGAGCCAACATTTGGCGAGCAGTCCCGATATCTTCATGTTGGCGCTGGAGCTCATCAAACATTGAGCCCAACATATAATATCTGGCCTTATTATCTTCGTCTATCCATTTCTCTAGAGATGCTCTCTATTCAATGGATGGATGGGCTGGTAAGATGGGAGGGTCCTGGTCCAGTACATGGGTTAACTTTTCAGAATCCAAAACTATTTTGTAGCTCCTGAGCCAATCTTTATAATTGGGTCCAGTCAGTCTATGTGTGTCCAGGATACGTGCCAATGGGTTGGACGCAGACATTTTCCTACAGAGAGTCAAAGATTTTAGTTAGATATTATAATTTTGACTTGACCAATTTATTTAAGAATTTTATTTTTAAATAAATTAGCTTCCACTATTTTCTCGGATCCCTACACTCCCTCTGTAGAGATGCGAAAATCTCTACGATTAATGATTTCTAGTGGGTGGTGCGGTCTCACCAACTGACTCATCACCTCACCTAACAGTTATTGGTGATGGGTTAGCCAATGAGTGAACAACTCTTGTTCAATGATTCTCTAATCATGGTGCACCCAAACATGGTCTCTAATTCATGAATCTCACCATATCTGGAATATTGATCCACTTCTTAGTTAAGTCAGACCCACCATTTGCATAGACTGGATTCCTAATTGAGTCTCTCACCATATCCGAAATATTGAGCCCAACTCATCCTCCAGCCCATAGCATCCAATGCCTAATAGACATGGTTGCGTCTTCCTGGTGCAATTGAGCCACTGTATCCAGTCGAGAACAATCAACCCCGGGAAGGGCCCGCATGTCTACAATGGTGGAAGACCTCAGACTTAATCTTTTCTTAGGGAGAATTGATTTAGGTCTCATTAAACTAGACTTGTCATAGTCATAATAATTATGACTAACCTAGTGGCATGGGTTAGCTCGGATTATTGACCACCTCAGATCAGAACTGTGTCAACAGATATGGCCAAGTAAGTGAGATCGGTGGAAGGAATATGCCATTAACTCATACAAGAATGCATTCAGGTCGAGTAGCTTCCAATTAAAAACCAGTCGATCGTATGTGCCAAACTTACCTTAGACACCAAATTATTGAGCCAGAACCAATTGGGTTAGCCTACAATCTAGACTCTAACCTCTGAGCCTAATTAGGTCTTGCTTGATCATGACTCGATCTTGATCCAGACTTAATCCTATTAGGCCGGTCAATTTAAGCATTGTTGATCCCATCTAACCAACTCTTGATTTGGTTTGATCAACCGCTTAGACCTAATTAAGCTACCCAAGTCCGAACCCAGTATTATGAATATATCTTAGATCTGAAATTCTCAATTTTAGACCTAATTGATATTCCATAATCTTAATTTTTAATTAAGTAGGGTTCATAAATAAAATATGCATAATAAATCCTAGGGTTTCAGGATCTAGGGTTTTGCAGAAAGTAAGTTTTGGGTTTCTGATTAAGGACGAACATGCAGCACCCCTACACATCATAAGAACATCCCATCGAATGGGAAGAGAGGGCATTTAAACCCTTCTTCATTCTTATGACCAGACGGCCAAGAGGAATGCCTTAATCAGGAACATGCAATACTACAAAATAGTTTTAGATCTATGTCATATATCTCATATATAAATTAGATCTAATCATGGCATATTTTGCATACATCTCATGTATCGAAACATGCATGTTTTCATATCTAAATTATCTCATAATAATCTAAAAAATTAGATTTAAATTGATCTAATCAAAATAAATTCTAATCTAGATAATTATGTAGAACTATTCTACAACTAGTCTAGACATGCATCAATCATATCTCATACGATGTTTAAAATTAAATAATTTTATTTGTTATTTTTTAGATGTTATTATAACCATTATAATATCAAAAAATAGTAAATAAATAGATCTAAAATATGATTTAATCAAATTAAATTGAAAACATGCAAGACTATTCTATAGAACTATTCTATTTTAGAACTAATCATGCATATTTTCTAATCTTAGATCATAATCATTTAATTTTAATTTTTTCTGATTTAAGATCTGATCACATCTCATGTGATATCTGAAATCATTTATTTTTTAATTAAAATAAATTTAAAATTAGATCTAAATACTTTTAGAACCTTGGCTCTGATACCAGTTGAAGGAAAATCCTGATTTCCCGATCCAGGTTCATTCAGGTCGGATCAGATCAAGAGATATATTTCAAAAATTTTTCTCTTGATCCTAATTAGATCTTGATATATTTTAGATCTGATTATTATTATTTTAGAAATTAAAGTAAAATCAGATAAATTAAATTAGATTTAACTTACCTTGATATGGGTAATCCTATTATCCGTTGATGATCATGTATGCAGCGGAAGGTTCTGGATCTAGCCACGTAAGTGCCTGGCCTCTACCAATATCCACTTAGACTGGATCTGGAGATCCTCTTCTTTTTTATCACATCTCCAAAAATGAGATCTGGATCTGATCTAGAGGATCTTCACAACTCCTTTCGAACATCAGCAGTCGTCCTTTGCAGCAGCGCAGCCTTCTAGCTTTTACTCACCTTTCTCTTGTCTAGATTGCACCAACCAAGGTCCAAAACCCTTTTGGATGTGGAGAGGAGAGGGAGAAGGTGGTTTGGCATGGAGGAAGAGGGGAGAGGCAGCCTTGGAGCATGGGAAATTATGATTCCTTTCAATCACTTCCAATCACAATCTGGGTTGGGCGCAGGGTCTTATTTATAGACTGTCTGTGATCCAACTTCTCTTCTTCCCAATCAATCACAACTCTTTATGAAATCAGATCTAAATCTGATTGGTGGGAATAGAGTCCTCTGGATTCCTCCTTAGAGGGCACCTAGGACTAGTCAAAGTTGGTTCTCAGGAGAACTCTAATTGGAATCCAAAAAGGAGATGGAGTCCCTATCCAACAGGGACTCCTAGGCATCTCCAACTTGGGCACACGCCTAGGGTGGCATGCGCCCTCCTCGCCAGGTTCTGGCAGGGGGACAAGCTCTCACTAGCTCTCTAATAGGTGCATGACATGTGGTCAAAAGTCAAAGTGTCAATGGTCAACATTTGACCAGTCAAAGCTAGACTTTTGACTAAAGTCAAAGAACAAGAAATGGCAGGTGACCAAAAATGGCAGATAATGTCTTACAAAATAAGACAACCTTTTTTGACTTGGACAACCTCCAGTCAAACCATATGAAGGCCTCTGATTGAGCACAAACTTCTTTGGCTTAGGCGGGACAACTTATTTATGATAGTAAAAGAAGAACGTTAGGTTCAATCGAGTGCTAGCACGATTTTCTTGAACCTAATTGAATCTCATTTAGATCAATTGAACTGGACCAGTTCAATTGATGATCACCAGATTCAAACCCTTGTTTGTGTGACCTAGTTAGGTTTAGTTCTATATGGTAATGGGATATGTTATGATCTCTATCATCGACATCATCGAAACTTCTTTCGATGGATCAGAACTCTTCTGATTTGAACAGCTAGAATGATCGATAATCTAAATATCCTAATTGCTTCCAAAATCCACCTGTGACACCTAGTAGTATATGGTGGCAACCCATCAAAGCTGAATGTGAACCTCTTGGTGCAGCTACCTATGTGATTAAGTCCTTCTATCTTGAGCCCCGATCAGATTAGGGTTAAGGTAAACTCGTCAAACCCTATTTTCTGTCATATGATGTAATCATTCGATTTGAGTCCAATGTGAAAATCTAAATAGAAACTCTTTCTATTATTTCACTCTGCCATGGCCATGGACTTCTGGACTTGATTCTCATGATTATCATAGGGCTGCTCCTCTACCACCGAGGTAGATAGATTCCATCTTGATGCTATCCAGTTCCTACAATGAACATGCTATAGCCAACATACACCTCAGGGTTCCATATGGCTAGGAGATCGAGTAATGGTGTAGTCAAACTATAACACCCTCAAGGTGAATTGCCGATGCACCTCAGGTCAAAGAACCAGATACACTACTACAGCATCGAGTCAGTCATTGATGAGAAGGTAGACTCCCTAATGACTACTCGAGATGGTCACGCTCAGTGCCCTCATTCTCTAATGAGTACCTGTACTCTCGCTCTGGTGTCTCCACACCATAGACTCAAGACTCATCTACTAAAGAGAAGCGATTGTATACCAACCTTTTGGATCAATCACCATCCTCGTGGTGATCCTATGGTCGGGAGCATTTTATGAGTTAACAATGATTATTCATGTTTTAAATTTTCAACTCTTGAAAATATGAATTATCATTACCATTAACTCAAAGGATGTATCACAGACACTAAATACACATATGTGATAGAAAATAACCCATTTTATTTATTATAGTCAAAATTATAATTTTGCCCCTAGAAGTGTATTACAAGTGTCAACCAATTCTGACTTCTAGGGCGCATATATCTAACACCACATACAAGATAAGGAATACCACTACTATACCATTTGATCATTTATAAATGCAGGGCTCTTCTTCGTTCTTAATGAAGCCATACATTTTGATCATCTTATCAAAATGTATGTTCCAAGTCCGAGATGCCTGCTTCAATCCCTAAATGGATCTCTGAAGTTTACACACCTTAGACTCATCTATGGATGTGAACCCCTCAGGTTGTATCATATACATCTCTTTGGTTAGCTCTTCATTTAGGAAAGCTATCTTCACATCCATTTGCCAGATCTCATAGTCCAGATAGGTAGCAATCACAAGTATTATCCGAATGAATTGGAGCATTGCCATAGGAGAGAACGTCTCATCATAGTTCATACCATAATATTGATGATACCCCTTGGCAATTAGATGGGCTTTATAGGTCTCCACCTTTCCATCTATGCCTCTCTTTCTTTTGAAGGTCCATTTACATCCAATGGGTTTAACCCCTTCGGGTGGGTCAACCAATGTCCAAACATCATTGACCTTCGTGGACTCCATTTTGGACTTCATGGCCTCACGCCATTTCTCAGAATGAGGTCTCTACATTGCATCTATATAAATGATTGGATCCTCATCATTCTCATTGAGTTCGATGGAATCACCATCCTAGATTAACAAACCATAGTATTTGTCTGACTAATGCAGTACTCTAATGGATCGCCTTAATGGTGTAGGTATATTGGGCTCTAAATCTGATTTAATCAAATCCTACTTAGGTTCAGCTATAGGTGTCGATCTTTCTACCTGTTGAACTTCATCAAGTTCAATCTTAGTGGCAACAGTTTCTTCACCAAGGAATTTTTTTTCTAAAAAGATTATCTTAAGGCTGACGAATATCTTTTGTTCTTTAGCATGGTAGAAATAGTAACCCTTACTTTCTTTGGGATATCCTATAAACACACACTTATCATATCAGGATCCAAGCTTATCTATATGCAAACATTTAACATAGGCTAGACATCTCTAAACTTGTAGGTGAGAGAGTGTATGCCTACGCCCAGTGTTAGATGTGTGCCCTAGAAGCCAGATTGATAGATACTTGTAATACACTTCTAAGGATAATTTTATAATTTTAACTATAAATTAATAAATGGGTTATTTTCTATCATAGTATATATTTAAAAGTGTCTGTGATACATCCTTTAAGTTAATGTTAATGATAATTCATATTATCAAGAGTTAAAAATTTAAGACATGAATTTTCATAATTAACTCATAGACTGCTCTTGATCGTAGGATCATCATGATGATGGTGATCGATCCGAAAGGTTAGTGTACGATCAATTTTTTAGGATAGATGAGTCTTGAGTCTATGGTGTGAAAACACTGAAGTGAGAGTACATGTACTCATTAGAGAATGAGGGCACTGAGCATGACCACTTCGAGCAGTCATGAGAAAGTCTATCTTCTCATCGATAACTGGATCGATGTTGTAGTTGTATGTCAGGTTCTTTGATCTGAGGAAAATCGACAATTCATCTTGGGTGTATTATAGTTTGACTACATCATAACTCAATCTCCTAGTCATTCAAAGTTCTGAGGTGTATGTTGGCTATAGCATATTCATTATAAGAACTGGATTGCACCAAGATGGGATCTATCAACTTTGATAATGGAAGAGTAGTTCTATGATGATCATGAGATCGAGTCCTTAAGCCCATGGTCATGGCAGTGTGATATAATAGAATAGAGTTTTATATTAGGATTTCACATCGAACGTAAATCGAATATTCATTCATATGATGGATGTTAGGTTTTGACGAGTTTATCTTAAACCCTAATCCTATCGAAACTCATGATTGTAGAATAGATTCACATAGATAGCTGCACGGAGAGGTTCACTCTCAGCTCTAATGGGCTGCTAGGTGTCACTGGTAGATTTTAGAAGCAATCAAAATAATCTTGATGATTGATCATTCTAATTATATGAATTAGAAAAGTTTTGATCCATCAAAAGGTGTTTTGATGATATCAATGATAGAGATCATGACATATTTCATTACCATATAGAATTGAACCTAACTGGGCTACACATACAAGGGTTTGAGTTTGGTTATGATCAATTAGACTGAGTCAGTTCAATTGATTTGGATTAGATCCGATTAGATTCAAGAAAATCATGCTAGCACATGATTGAACCTAACTTTCTCTTTTTGTAGTTGTTTTGGTTTGTCTCAATCAAAATCCTGACTGAAACTTATCTAGGTCAGAATAGGATTGTCTAAATTCATCGAATGATTTTTAGATAACACCTATCATTTTTAATCACCTACTATTTTTAGTCACTTGCCTTTTCTGTTGCACACTAGTGTCAAAGGTTGACTCTATTGTAAGAAAGAAGGGATCAAGGGTGCACGCACCCTGAAAATTTTCTAAGAGCATGAAACCCCACTTTTTGGTATGGCATGGAGAGGGCACACTTTCCCCTAGGCATGCACCCAAAGTGGATAGGTTTTGACTTGGTCAAATTTTAGATTTGACCAGTCAAAGTGTTTGATAGAGATCAAATTATAAAAGAGAAGGAAGAATCCATTACGCACCAAACTTTCTTTACTTCTCCCTACCTATTTTGTACAGCATTATATGGAATATTTGGGGTGGCAAATCTGATGTGAGTTGGCATGAAAAATTAGTGAAGAAATCAAAGAGATATCAAGCAATTGGTTGCTTGGAACATTGAGGTGACGCAGGGCTCTATATAAGAGATCCTGTGCCCTAGGGTTTCACATGGTCTTTGCTCCACGCCCCAAGCCCCCACTTGATTCCATCCCCTCTTTCTCCACACCCCTCCTCTTCTACTTCTCCATTCCCAAAGGTTGGGCTAAGGTTCCAAGAGAAGTTCCAAAGGAATTGGCGCAAAGATTTCAAGAAAAAAGATGACGTTCATAAGACGAACGCACTACCTTCATCAATTGATTTGAAGGCTTTACAAATCAGATTTAGATATGACCTTTTATGATCAGATCCAAAAGAAGAGCATCTCTAGATTTAGCTTGAGTAGACTCTGGTAGAGGCTAGGCACGTGCATGGCTTGATCCAGAATCCTGAGCTTCAGCAGATCATCGATAGGATAATCAAATTACCCAATTAGGTATAATGTTTATATTTGATTTAATTTCTATTTTTAGATTTAATATTACATCATTAAAATTATATTAGAGAACTCTCTAATCTAATTAGACTATATATAAAAATTTTTAAAATATTTTCTATAGATCTAGTCAGATCAGACCGATCCTATGGCAGAAAAAGTAATTTTTTCTTTAACCGGTATCAGAGCAGCATTAGCTATTCTTCAGATCTATTTTAGATCTATTTTTTTTTATATTCTATGATCCAATATTAATAATTTTAGATGTTACATCAGATATGATAAGATCTGAAATCAAAAAGATTAAAAAATTTTAGATTCATATCAATCTTGCATGAGGTGCAAATCTAGACTAGGTTTAGAATTATTCTATAAGTAGTCTAGGGCTAATTTTCTTTTTGATATGATTAAATTTTTTTTAAATCTTTATGTCTTTATTTTTAAATGTTATAAATATTATAATTAGATCTAAAAATAAAAAATAAAATTTTTGATTTTTATGAGATATAGATGATCCATGCCTAGACTAGTTATAAAATAGTTCTATGATTAATCTAGAATAGATTTTATTTTGATATGATCAATATAAATTTTATTTTTTATATATTATATGTGATGTATCAGATCTAAAAGCATGCATTTAGCATTAATGATCGATACATGAGATGTATACAGAATATGCATGTTTAGATCTAAGACTTTATATGAGATATATGTTGTAGATTTATTATTTTATAGTGTAGTAATTATTTTTGATTAAGATGTTCTCCTTGGCCGTCCGGTCATAAGAGCAAAGTAGGATTTAAAGGCTCTCTCCTTCCAATTGATGGGGTGCTCTAATGGCGTGTACGGGTGCTGCACGTTCATCCTTAATCAGAAATCAAAAATTTACTTTTTTGCAAAACCCTAGATCCTAAAATCCTAGGATTTTTGCATATTTTTGATTATGAATCCAAACTTAATTAAGAATTAAGATTATGAAACTAATTAGATCTAAAATTATGAAATTTAAGATCTAAGACACTTTCATAAATTTGGATTTGGGTTTGGGTAGCTCAATTAAGTCTAGCGGTTGATCAAATCGAATCAAGAGTTGATTAGGTGGAATTAAAAGAAGCTTAGATTTGACCAGCATAATAGGATTAAGTCTGAATCAAGATTGAATCATATTGAAATATAACTCGATCAAGTTAAGATCTGATTTGACTTCGTGGTTCGAGCCAGAATTGTAAGCTAACCCAATTGGTTTTGATTCGATAATTTGGTGTCTAAGGTAAGTCTGGCAAATATGATCGACTAATTTTTAATTGGAAGCTACTCGATCTGAATGCATTCTTATCGAGTTAATGATATATCCCTTCCACCAATCTCACTAACCTGGCCATTTATGTCGATCTAGTTCTGATTAGAGGTGGCTAACAATTCAAGCCAACCCATGCCACTAGGTTAGTCATAATTATTATGACTAAGTCAAGTCTAGTTTAAAGAGACCTAAATCAAATCATCCTAAAAAAATATTAAGTCTAAGATCTTCCAACATTGTAGATGTATGGGTCCTTCTCCGGGTTGATTGTGTTAGATATATGTGCCCTAGAAGCCAGAATTGGCTGACACTTGTAATACACTTCTAGGGACAAAATTATAATTATGACTATAATAAATAAAATGGGTTATTTTCTATCACATATGTGTATTTAGTGTCTGTGATACATCCTTTGAGTTAATGGTAATGATAATTCATATTTTCAAGAGTTGAAAATTTAAGACATTTATAATCATTATTAACTCATAAATTGCTCCCGACCATAGGATCATCACGAGGATGGTGATTGATCCAGAAGGTTTGTGTACAATCACTTCTCTTTAGTAGATGAGTCTTGAGTCTATGGTGTGGAGACACCGGAGCGAGAGTACAGGTACTCGTTAGAGAACGAGGGCACTGAGCGTGACCACCTCGAGTAGTCATTAGGGAGTCTACCTTCTCGTCAATGACTGACTGATGCTGTAGTAGTGTGTCTAATTTTTTGACCTGAGGTGCATTGGCAGTTCACCTTGAGGGTGTTATAGTTTGACTACACCATTACTCGGTCTCCTAGCCATATGGAACCCTGAGGTGTATGTTGGCTATAGCATGTTCATTGTAGGAACTGGATGGCATCAAGATGGAATCTATCTACCTCGGTGGTAGAGGAGCAGCCCTATGATAATCATGAGAATCAAGTCCAGAAGCCCATGGCCATGGCAGAGTGAAATAATAGAAAGAGTTTCTATTTATATTTTCACATCGGACTCAAATCGAATGATTAGATCATATGACAGAAACTAGGGTTTGACGAGTTCACCTAAACCCTAATGTGATCAGGGCTCAAGATAGAAGAACTGAATCACACAGATAGCTGCACCAAGAGGTTCGCATTCAGCTCTGATGGGTTGCCACCATATACTGCTAGGTGTCACTGGTGGATTTTGGGAGCAATTAGAATGATTTAGATGATCGATCATTCTAACTGTTCGAATCAGAAGAGTTCTGATCCATCAAAAGAAGTTTCGATGATGTCGATGATAGAGATCATGACATATCCCATTACCATACAGAACTGAATCTAACTGGATCACACAAACAAGGGTTTGAATCTGGTGATCATCAATTGAACTGGTCTAGTTTAAATTGATCTGAATGAGATTCAATTAGATTCAAAGAAATCATGCTAGCACTCGATTGAACCTAACGTTCTTCTTTTACTATCATAAATAAGTTTTCCTGTCTGAGCCAAAAGAGTTTGAGCTCAATTAGAGGCCTTCATATGGTTTGACTGGAGGTTGTCCAAGTCAAAAAAGGTTGTCTTATTTTGTAAGACATTACCTGCCATATTTGGTCACTTGCCATTTCTTATTGTTGGACTTTGGTCAAAAGTCTACCTTTGACTGGTCAAACGTTGACCATTGACACTTTGACTTTTGACCACATGTTATGCACCTATTAGAGAGCTGGTAGGGGCCTGTTCTCCTGCCAGAACCTAGCAAGGAGGAGGGCGCACACCACCCTTGGCGTGTGCCCAAGTTGGAGGTGCCTAGGAGTCCTTGTTGGACAAGGACTCCATCTCCTTTTTGGATTCCAATTAGAGTTCTCCCTAAAACCAACTTTGACTGGTCTTAGGCACCCTCTAAGGAGGAATCCAGGGGACTCTATTCCCACCAATCAGATTTAGATCTGATTTCATAAAGAGTTGTGATTGGTTGGGAAGAAGAGAAGTTGGATCACAGTCAGTCCATAAATAAGACCCTGTGCCCAACTCAAATCACATGAGATGATTGAATCACAATTCCCCATGCCCCTAGGCTACCTCTCCCCTCCTTCTCCATGCCAAACCACCTTCTCCCCTTGCTCTCTACGTCCAAAAGGAGTTTTGGATTTTTGTTGGTGCGATTCAAGCAAGAGAAGGGCGATCAAAAGCTAGAAGGCTGCACTGCTGCAAAGGACGACTGCTGATCTTCAAAAGGAGTTTTGAAGATCCTCCAGATCAGATCCAGATCTAATTTTTGGAGACATGATAGAGAAGAAGAGGATCTCCAGATCCAACCCAAGTGGATATTGGTAGAGGCTAGGCGCTTGCGTGGCTAGATCCAAAACCTTCCGCTACAAATAGGATCATCAACAGGGTAATAGGATTACCCAAATCAGGTAAATTAAATTTGATTTAGTTTATCCTTATTTTATTTTATTTATTAAAATAATAAGAATCAAATCTAAAACATCCTAGATCTGATACAGATCAAAGAGAAAAAATTTTAAAATATATCTCTTGATCTGATCAGATTTGAACGAACCTAGATCGAAAAATCAGGATTTTCCTTCAGATTGTTCTCAGCTGAATATAGTGATTCAATTGCATCGAAAAGATGCAACCATGTCTATTAGGCATTGGATGCTATGGATTGGAGGATGGGTTGGGCTCAATATTTTGAATACGGTGAGAGACCCAATCAAGAATCTAATTTGTGCAAGTGGTGGGTCTAACTTAATTAAGGATTGGATCAATATTCTAAACATGGTGAGATTCATGAATTAGAGATCAAGTTTGGGTGTACCATGATTAGAGAATCATTGGATAAAAGTTATCTACTCATCGATTAATCCATCATCAATAACTGTTAGATGAGGTGGTGAGCCAGTCGGTGGGATTGCACCATCCACTAGAAATCATTGATTATGAAGATTTTTGCATCTTTGCCTAAGAAGTATAAGGATTCGAGAAAATTATGGGAGCCAAATTTATTTAAAAATTAAATTTTTAAATAAATTGATTAAGTCTAATTATAAAATCTAACTAAAAATTTTGACTCTTTATAGAAAAATATTTATGTCCAATCCACTAGTCCGTATCATGGACACCCCTAGACTGATCAGACTCAACTACAAGGTTTGGCTCCAAAATTTTAAAATTATTTTGGATTTTAAGAAGTTGACTCTTGTGTTAGAACAGGATCCTTCCACTTTACCAGTCCATCCATCCGCTAAATAGAGAGCATCTCTAGACAAGTGGATGGATGAAGATAACAAACAATGTATTACATGTTAGGCTCGATGTCTAATGAGCTCTAGAACCAACATGAAGACATAAAGACTAGCCACCAAATATTGGCTCACCTGTAAGAGTTGTTTGGTGAACAAAGTCATGTAGCCAAATATCAAGTCATTAAGAGATTTTTTAAGGCTTAGATGCATGATGGACAATCGATCCAAGATCATTATCTGATAATGATCAAGAACTTAGAGGAGCCTGAGAAGCTCGATGTTAAGTTGAACAAGGACCTACAGATCGATATAATTCTGCAATCCTTGATTGATGCGTATGGACAATTCATTATGAACTATCATATGCATAAACTTCAAAATACTTTGAAAGAACTTATGAACATGCTGGTTACTACTGAGCTCTCTATGAAAGATTTAAAGGGCTCAATGCTTGCTGTGGAGCTGACTTCTTTTAAAAGAAAGTCTTTTGGAAAGAAGAAAAAGATCGTGAAGAAGCAAAAAGTGAAAGATGGCAAGAAGAAGAAGGGAGAGCCAAAGAAGAAGGCCGTCGATAAAGGAAAGTATTTCCATTATAATTCTGATGACCATTAGAAGCGAAACTATCCTTTATACTTGGCCACCCTGAAGAATAAGAAGGCAGGTCCTTTTGGAGGTATGCTCGTGATCAAATCTAACTTAATGATTTCTTCAATATCCAGTTGGGTGCTTGACTCTGGATCTAGTGCTTATTTATGTAGTTCCTTACAGGATCTTGAGGAGAGTGGGAGGCTGAGGGATGGTAGGATGATCCTATGTTTTAAAAATAGAGCAAGTGTTGCTACTATGGCCGTGGAAACCTATCCTCTTCGACTACCATCTAGTTTAGATTTGATTCTTAGGGACTGTTATTTTGTGCCTGCAATAAGCGAGAATTTGATTTCTATTTCTTATTTACCATGTGAAGGTTATGTTATTAACTTTCTTAAGGACCACTATACTATTCCTTTTGCAAGAAATAAAATTGCAAGTGAATTCTTAATTAATGGTATCTATCAGTTGCATATTGATGTATCTGTGTTAAATGTCAAGCAAAACTTGAATACCGTAGGAATAAAGTGACCTAGGGATAGTCTAAATGATAAGTATCTATGGCACCTTAGGCTAGGTCATATAGCGGAAGATAGGATTAACAAATTGAAGAAATTCAGGCTATTGAGTCTGTTTATTTTCAAGTTATATCCGATTTATAAATCATGACTTCATGGCAAAATGACCAAGCTTCCTTTTATAGGATATGGGGAAAAGGCCACAGACCTTCTTGCCCTAGTACATACTGATATGTGTAGCCCATTTAATGTGTCAACTAGAGTCAACTATATCTACTTCATAACCTTTACTGATGATCTATCTCGATATGGGTATGTGTATTTGATACGACATAAGTTTGAAGCCTTTGAAAAGTTTAAAGAATTTAGACATGAAGTAGAAAAGCAAACTAGAAAATCCATTAAGATTCTTCGATCAGATCGAGAAGGAGAATATCTTTGTCGAGAATTCCTAGCTATCTTAAAAAAAATGGCATAGTCTCTCAATGGACTCCACCTGGAATATCTCAACTCAACGGGATTTCAGAATGGAGGAATCGGACTCTATTAGATATGGTCCGAACCATGATGTGCTTCACGGACCTTCCTGATTTTTTTGGGAACATAGTCTAATGACCGTAATTTACGTACTGAATAGGATTTTCTCTAAAACTATTTCTATCACATCATATCAGATATGGCATGGTAAGAAACCAAGTCCGAGTCATCTCAGAATTTGGGGTTGTCCGGCTCATGTCAAGAGACAGTAGGATGACAAGTTAGAGTCTAGATCTTTTAGAGCTCATTTTCTAGGATATCCTAAAGAGTCGCTAGGATATTTATTCTATCTTCTGAAAGACCATAATGTGATTGTGAGTTATCATGTTATCCTTCTTGAAAAATAGTTTATCTAAGATGGTGGCATCGAATGATAGATAAGGCTTGAGGAGAATTTTTTCTAAGAGCAATGAGCTAAGGAACCTATGAAACCTAAACAGATTGAGCCAGTCCAACCACAACCTCGTCCACCTCATAGATCAAATAGAATTTTTCATCCTCCTAAAAGATACTTAGACATTATTTCAGAAGATGTAGAGAAAATATTCCTCATGAGAAATGAGGTTCATGAGAATGATCCCAAAACCTTTGAGGAGGCAATGTCCGATATTGACTTTGAGAAATAGTTAGAGATAATGAAATTAGAGATTGACCCAATGTGATCGAACCAAGTTTGGATCTTGATAGATCCACCTAAAGGTATAATACCTATTAGGTGTAAATGGATCTATAAGAGAAAGATAGGTGCAGATGGGAATATGGAGACATTCAAGGCTAGGTTAGTGGTGAAAGAATATAGTCAGTGCGAAGGCATTAACTATCAAGATACCTTCTTGCCAATAGCCATGCTTAAATCCATCCACACATTGCTTACTGTTGCAGCCTATTTCAATTATGAAATATGGTAGATGGACGTGAAAATGATATTCTTAAATGGATATCTTGAGGAAGATATTTATATGGAACAGTCGCTAGGTTTCACATCTAGTGATGCTGATCATAAGGTCTGCAAGTTGCAAAGGTCCATCTATGGACTTAAGCAAGCATCTCGGAGCTAGAATGCTCATTTTAATGATGTGATCAAATCATTTGGATTCATCAAAAATGAGGAAAAGCCTTATGTGTTCAAAAAGTTTAGTGGGAGCGCTATTGTCTTTCTTGTATTATACGTGGATGATATCCTCCTTATTGGAAATGATATTTCCATATTGACTATGGTCAAAATATGCTTCTCTATGAAAGACCTAGGAGAGGCATCCTTTATTCTAAAAATTAAGATCTATAGGGATTGACCGAATAGGATGCTGGGTCTCTCATAGAAAATGTACATAGAGGAGGTACTTAAGAGGTTCAGCATGTAGAACTCTGAGAGGAGATCAGTACCCTTTAGACATGGTATTCATCCATTCAAGAAGATGTGTCCTCGTACACCTGAGGAGATTGAATGCATGAGCAAGATCCCTTATGCTTCTACAATAGAGAGCCTCATGTATACCGTGCTATGTACACGATCTGATATAGCCCATGCTGTAAGTGTCATAAGCATGTATCAATCAAATCTAGGTGAAGAGCACTAGACTTCTGTAATGTGTATCCTTAAGTACTTGAGAAGGGCTAAGGATATATTCTTGATCTTTGGTAATGAAGAACTTCAGGTCTAGGGTTATACAGACTCAAACATTCTATCTAATACAAATGATCGAAAGTCGACATCTGGTAGACTGTTTGTGTGCAATGGTGGTGCTATCAATTGAAAGAGTTCCAAGCAGACCATGATAGCGGATTCCACCCAATAAGTAGAGTACATCGTTGCATCAAAAGCTATAAAGAAGGCATTCTGGTGCAAGAAGTTTGCTGCAGAGCTCGGAGTGATGCCATCGGATGCTGTTCCTCTGTACTACGATAATAATGGAGACATAGCTTTGGCTAAGGAGCTGAGATCTCACTAGAAATTCAAGCACATCAAGCGGTGATTCCATCTCATCCGTGATTACCTCGAGAAAGGTTACATCGAGGTCAAGAGAGTCGACTCCAAGGATAACATGGCAGATCCACTGACGAAGCCTTTAGGCCAGTAGAAGATCGAAGCCCATCTTGAGAAGATGGGACTTAGATTTGAAGCCAATTAGCTTTAGGTCAAGTGGGAGTTTGTTAGATGTGTGCCTTAAAAGTCAGATTGGCTAACACTTGTAATACACTTCTAAGGATAATTTTATAATTTTGACTATAAATTAATAAATAGATTATTTTCTATCATAATGTGTATTTAAAAGTGTCTATGATACATACTTTAAGTTAATGATAATGATAATTTATATTTTCAAGAGTTAAAAATTTTTGACATGAATTTTCATAATTAACTCAAACTGCTCTCGACTGTAGGATCATCATAAGGATGGTGATGTTAGATATATGTGCCCTAGAAGCCAGAATTGGCCGACACCTGTAATACACTTCTAGGGGCAAAATTATAATTTTGACTATAATAAATAAAATGGGTTATTTTCTATCACATATGTGTATTTAGTGTCTGTGATACATCCTTTAAGTTAATGGTAATGATAATTTATATTTTCAATAGTTAAAAATTTAAGACATGAATAATCATTATTAACTCATAAATTGCTTCCGACCATAGGAGCATCACGAGGATGGTGATGAAGGGAAATCCTGATTTCCCGGTCCAGGTTCGTCTAGATCTGATTAGATCAAGAGATATATTTCAAAAATTTTCTCTTGACCTTAATCAGATCTTGATATATTTTAGATCTGATTCTTATTATTTTAATAAATAAAATAAAAGAAGATAAATTAAATCAAATTCAATTTACCTGAATTGGGTAATCCTATTACCCTGTAGATGATCCTGATTGCAGCGGAAGGTTCTGGATCTTAGCCACGCAAGCACCTTGCCTCTACCGGTATCCACTCGGGTTGGATCTGGAGAACCTCTTCTTCTCTATCACACCTCCAAAAATCAGATCTGGATCTGATCTGGAGGATCTTCAAAACTCTTTTGAAGATCTGCAGTCGTCCTTTTGCAGCAGCGCAGCCTTCTTGCTTTTGATTGCCTTTCCTTGATCTGAATCGCACCAAACTAAGTCCAAAACACTTTTGGACGTGGAGAGCAAAGGGAGAAGAGAGTATGGCGTGGAGAAGGAGGGGAGAGGCAGCCTTGGGGTGTATCTAATTTCATTAGAATTAGGGTTGGGCGGAGGGTCTTATTTATAGATCTCTTGTGATCCAACTCCTCTTCCTCTCAACCAATCACAACCCTTTGTGAAATCAGATCTAAATCTGATTGGTTGGAATAGAGACCCCTGAATTCCTCCTTAGAGGGCGCCTAAGACCAGTCAAACTGGATTCTTAGTAGGACTCTGATTGGAATCCAAAAGGAGGTGGAGTCCTTGTCCAACAAGGACTCCTAGGCGCCTCCTACTTGGGCTCACGCCACCCTTGGCGTGCGCCCTTCTCCTTGCCAGGTTCTGGCAGGGGGACAGGCCCCCACCAGCTCTCCAATAGGTGCATGACATGTGGTCAAAAGTCAAAGGGTGAATGGTCAATGTTTGACCAGTCAAAGGTAGACTTTTGACCAAAGTCAAAGAACAAGAAATGGCAGGTGACCAAAAATGGCAGGTAATGTCTTACAAATAAGACAACCTATTCTGACTTGGACAACCTCCAGTCAGACCATATGAAAGCCTCTGATTGAGCACAAACTCCTTTGGCTCAGTCAGGACAACTTATTTATGATAGTAAAAGAAGAACGTTTAGGTTCAATTGAGTGCTAGCACGATTTCCTTGAACCTAATTGAATCTCATTCAGATCAATTGAACTAGATCAGTTCAATTGATGATCACCAGATTCAAACCCTTGTTTGTGTGACCCAGTTAGGTTCAGTTCTGTATGGGTAATGGGATATTCATGATCTCTATCATAGACATCATCGAAACTCCTTTCGATGGATCAGAACTCTTCTGATTCGAACAACTAGAATGATCGATCATCTAAATCATTCTAATTGCTCCCAAAATCCACCAGTGACACCTAGCAGTATATGGTGGCAACCCATCAGAGCTGAATGCGAACCTCTTGGTGCAGCTACCTTGTGATTAAGTTCTTCTATCTTGAGCCCCGATCAGATTAGGGTTAAGGTGAACTCGTCAAACCCTAGTCTCTGTCATATGATGTAATCATTCGATTCGAGTCCAATGTGAAAATCTAAATAGAAACTCTTTCTATTATTTCACTCTACCATGGCCATGGATTTCTGGACTTGATTCTCATGATCATCATAGGGCTGCTCCTCTACCACCGAGGTAGATAGATCCCATCTTGATGCAATCCAGTTCCTACAATGAACATGTCAAGCCAACATACACCTCAGGGTTCCATATGGCTAGGAGACCGAGTAATGTGTAGTCAAACTATAACACCCTCAAGGTGAACTGCCGATGCATCTCAGGTCAAAGAACCAGACACACTACTGCAGCATCGAGTCAGTCATTGACGAGAAGGTAGACTCCCTAATGACTACTCGAGTGGTCACGCTCAGTGCCCTCGTTCCTAACGAGTACCTGTACTCTCGCTCTCGGTGTCTCCACACCGTAGACTCAAGACTCATCTACTAAGGAGAAGCGATCGTACACCAACCTTCCGGATCAATCACCATCCTCGTGATGATCCTATGGTCGGGAGCTATTTAGAGTTAATAATGAATTATTCATGTCTTAAATTTTCAACTCTTGAAAATATGAATTATCATTACCATTAACTCAAAGGATGTATCACAGACACTAAATACACATGTGATAGAAAATAACCCATTTCATTAATTATAGTCAAAATTATAATTTTGCCCCTAGAAGTGTATTACAAGTGTCAGCCAATTCTGGTTTAGGGCACATATATCTAACAATCTCCCACTTGTCCTAAAGCCAATTGGCTACAAGTCTAAGTCCCATCTTCTCAAGGTGGGCTTCGATCTTCTGCTGGCCCAACGGCTTTGTAAGTGGGTCTGCCACATTATCTGTGGAGTTGACTCTCTTGACCTCAACGTAACCTTTCTCAAGGTAATCGCGGATGAGATATATCGCTATTTAGAGAACTTCTTCCAGCACAAACTGCTTCCAGTCTGCCTGATGTCGACTTTCGATCATCTATATCGAACATGAAATCCGAGTCTGTGTATCCCTGGACTTGGAGTTCTCCATACCAAAGATCAAAATCATATCCTTAGTTCTTCTCAAGTACTTAAGGATATATTTCACAGAAGTCCAGTGTTCTTCACCTGGATTTGACTGATATCTGCTTGTGACACTCACAGCATGGGCTATATCAGGTCGTGTACATAGCATGGCATACATGAGGGCTCCCTATTGCAGAAGCATAAGGGATCTTGCTCATGCGTTCTATTTCCTCAGGTGTGCTGGGGCACATCTTCTTGGAAAGATGAATACCATGTCTAAAGGGTATTAATCCCCTCTTAGAGTTTTCCATACTAAACCTCTTTAGTACTTTCTCTATGTACATTTTCTGTGAAAGTCCTAGCATCCTATTCGGTCTATCCCTATAGACCTTAATTCCTAGAATAAAGGATGCTTCACCTAGGTCTTTCATGGAGAATTCCTTAGACAACCACACCATGACTGATGTCAACATGGGAATATCATTCCCAATAAGGAGGATGTCATCCACATACAATACGAGGAAGACAACAGTGCCCCACTGACCCTTTGAAGACACATGGTTCCTCTTCATTTTTGATGAAACCAAACTTTTTGATCACATCATTGAAACGAGTGTTCCAGCTCCGAGATGCTTGCTTAAGTCCATATATGGACCTTTGCAGCTTGCAAACCTTGTGATCAGTATCACTGGATGTGAAACCTAGCGGCTGTTCCATATAGATATCTTCCTCAAGATATCCATTTAGGAATGCCGTTTTCACGTCCATTTGCCATATTTCATAATCAAAATAGGCTGCAACAGCAAGCAATGTGCGGATGGATTTTAGCATAGCTACTGGGAAAAGGTATCCTGATAGTCAATGCCTTCACGTTGACTATAACCTTTTGCCACCAGTCTAGCCTTGAATGTCTCCACATTCCCATCTGCACCAATCTTTCTCTTGAAGATCCATTTACACCCAATAGGTTACTATACCTTCTGGTGGATCTACCAAGGTCCAGACTTGGTTTGAGTGCATCGAGTCGATCTCTGACTTCATTGCCTAACCATTTCTCGGAGTCAATATCTGATATCGCCTCGTTGTAGGTTTTGGGATCATCACCATGAGCCCTATTACCTACAAGAAACATTTTCTCTACATCCTCTGAAATAGTACTCAAGTATCTTTCAGGAGGATAGAAAATTCTTTTCGATCTACGAGATGGAGGAGGTAGTGTATGGATTGGCTCAACCTGATTTGGTTCCCATTTGGTCCTTAGCTCATTGCTCTTGTGAGATTTTTTCTTCGAGCTTAATCTACTTTTCAATACCACCATCTTGAATAAACTATTTTTCAAGAAAAATGGCATGTCGACTCACAATCACATTGTGATCTTTTAGAAGATAGAAATAAATATCCTAGCGACTCTTTAGGATATCCTATGAAAATCGAGCTCTAAAGGACCTAAACTCTAACTTGTCATCGCTACTTGTCTTTTGACATGAGCCGGACAACCCCAAATTCTGAGATGACTCAGACTTGGTTTCTTACCATGCCATATCTCATACGGTGTGGTAGGAATGGTTTTAGAAGAAACCCTATTCAGTAAGTATATTGCAGTTAACAATGACAGTATCCCCAAAGAAAATCAGGAAGGTCTGTGAAGCTCATCATGGATCGAACCATATCTAATAGAGATCCGATTCCTCCATTCTGAAACCCATTGAGTTGAGGTGTTCCTGGTGGAGTCCATTGAGAGACTATGCCATTTTTCTTGAGATAGTCTAGGAATTCTCCGACTAAGGTATTCACCTCCTCGATCTTGATCGAAGAATCTTAATGGATTTTCTAGTTTGCTTTTCTACTTCATGTCTGAATTCTTTGAACTTTTCAAAAGCTTCAGACTTGTGTCTCATAAGATACACATACCCATACCTAGATAGAATCATTGATAAAGATTATGAAGTAGACAAAATTGCCTCTAGCCGGCACATCGAATGGGCCGCATACATCAGTATGTACTAGGGCATAAGAAGATCCATGGCCCTTTTCCCATGTCCTACAAAAGAGGAGTTTAGTCATTTTGCCATGAAGATAGGATTCACAATTGGATATGACTCGAAAGTCAATTATCTCAATAGCCTAATTTTTTTCCAATTTGTTAATCCCTATCTTCTGCTCTATGACCTAATCTTAGGTGCCATAGATATCTTATCATTTGGACTATCCCTAGGTCGTTTTGATTTTATGGCATTTACATTTTTCTCGATAATTAAAAATAGATACATCAATATGTAACTGATAAAGATCCATTAATAAGGAAACCACTTGCAATTTTATTTCTTTCATAAAGAATGTTACAATGGTCCTTAAAGAAAACTAATTACATAGCCTTCTAATGCTAAGGCAAGAAACAGAAATCAAATTTCCTGCTTGCTGTAGGCACATAATAACAGTCTTTTAATACTAAGTCTAAACCAGATGGTAGTCGAAGAGGGTATGTTTTCCCACGGCCACTGGCAGTAACTCTTGCTCCATTTTCAACACGCAGGATCATCTCACCATCCCTCAGCCTCCTGCTATCCTCAAGATCCTGCATAGAAATGCACAAATGAGCACTAGATCCAGAGTCAAGCACCCAACTGGATGCAGAAGAAACCGTAAGGTTAGACTCAATAACGAGCATTACCTCCAGAAGGACCTTCCTTCTTGTTCTTTAGGGTGCCAGGTAAGTAGGGCAGTTCCGCTTCCAATGGCCATCGCTGTTGCAATGGAAATACTTTCTTTGCCATCGACCTTCTTCTTCGGTTCTACCTTCTCTCTTCTTTGATCCTTCTACCTTTTGCCTTTCACAGACTTCTTTTTCTTTCCATAAGACTTTCTTTTGGAAGAAGTCCGTTCCATAGCAAGAATGAGCCTTTAGAACCTTTCATAGAAAGCTCAGCAGTAACCAGCATATTCATTCAACTCGGCCAAGGAATTCTGAAGTTTATGCATGTGGTAATTCATGATGAATTGCCCATATGCATCAGTCAAGGATTGCAGAATAATATCGTTCTGCAAATCCAATCCACTTCACACCGAGCTTCTCAAGCTCTTCCATGTCCTTGATCATTGTCAGACAGTGATCTTGGACTGACTGCCCATCACGCATCTTAGCCTTAAAAAGTCGTTTCGTGACTTGATATTTGGCTTGGCGACTCGTTCACCAAACATCTCCTGCAGGTGAGCCAATTTTGGCGAGCAGTCCCGATATCTTCATGTTGCGCTGGAGCTCATAAGATATCGAGCCCAAACATGTAGTATCTGGCCTTATTGTCTTCGTCAACCATTTCCAGGACGCTCTCTGTTCAGTGGATGGACGAGCTGGTAAGATGGAGGGTCCTGGTCCAAAACATGTGTTAACTTCTCGAA
>QRFJ01000594.1:0-137186 GCA_006176705.1 Cocos nucifera
ACTACAGCATCGAGTCAGTCATTGACGAGAAGGTAGACTTCCTAATGACTACTCGATGGTCATTGCTCAGTCCTCGTTCTCTAACAAGTACCTATACTCTCGCTCCGATGTCTCCACATCGTAGACTCAAGACTCATCTACTAAAGAGAAGCGATTGTACACCAACCTTCCGAATCAATCACCATCCTCGTGATGATCCTATGATCGAAAGCATTTTATGAGTTAATAATGATTATTCATGTCTTAAATTTTCAACACTTGAAAATATGAATTATCATTATCATTAACTCAAAGGATGTATCACAGACACTAAATACACATATGTGATAGAAAATAATTCATTTTGTTGATTTTAGTCAAAATTATAATTTTGTCTCTAGAAGTGTATTACAAGTGTCAGCCAATTCTGACTTCTAGGGTACATATATCTAACAGCTGGGCCATGCGCTCGTGGCCAGCTTGTGCCATGCACTGGGCCCCTAGTAGCATGCCAGCCTACGTCAGCCCATGGGCCCCTCCGGTGGCTCGTGGGTTGTAACACCTGCTCCAGTCAGCTCTCCTGTGCATATCTCCTCTATTTGGACTATGTTTGGGCTATTCTTGGACTTGTTGGACTTTGTTTATCATCCTGAATCTCGTTCTAGGCTTATTATGGATCAAATTTGAGGCATTTTCTTAACAAGTATTTTTCAAGAGGGCCTTGTTGTAGGGGAGAGGCACCGGAGAGGAAAGAATAGGAGCGAGCACAGGGGGCAAAATAAGTTCCGAAAAAATAGCCAGGAGGCAAGGTGCTTCGAGTGTAAAGCAAGACACTTTAAGCAAGATTGTCTGCTTAGGAAGAAGTACAAGAAAGAAAGGGAAGGGACTAATTTTCTAAGTGTCGTTGCTAATTCAGAGGAGGAGGATTTTCTCTTAGTGGTTTTAGAAGGGTTCGTGGTGTGTTGAGAATCTAAAACAAAAGTAGCATCGGTAGAGGAGCAGCAGGAGGCCTAACATGATAGCATTAGGTAGTTGACCTTGTTTTTAGTTTTGTCTTTTGCAGGTGCACCAGAAGGACTCAATGTTTAGGTGGAGTATTATTCAGAAGTGCTTCCACATGTGGAGGAAGGTTTGGCACAAGTTTAGGGCTTAGAGGTGTCAGGAAAAGAGAAAAATTTCAGTACCAGCAATGGTGTTGCACTGTACAAGTCGATGCAGAATGTGAATAGCTCTAAGGAGATGGTGTCATATGCATTGGTTGTAGCGAAAGGGGATCCTAAAACCTATAAGAAGGCTGATGCAAGCCAAGAAGAAGAAAGGTGAGTTTAAGGCATGCCAGAAGAGCTACAATCCATTTAGGAGAATCTAAAGGAATGGTTGGTGTAGTTGTCTGGCAGAGAAAGCCTACAGGTCATAAGTGGATGCCCAAATGCAAGGAAGGATCTTTAGTATAAGGGAAAGCGGATGTCTTAGAGGCCTTCGAGGGGCTGAAGGATTTGGCAATGGTGACAGAGTTTGCATAGGATATTGTAACAGAGTGCATGACGATAGCAGGTTGGTGCAGATGGATTGTGCGAAATTTATCAAGGCTTTAGAATACCAAGATGGAGATTATAGGTTCAAGTGTGGTGCTCCCAAGCCTTGGGAGGCTAGGTAAGGAGCCATGGTGTTGGTGTTAGATATATGTGCCCTAGAAGCCAGAATTGGCTGACACTTATAATACACTTCTAGGGGCAAAATTATAATTTTGACTATAATTAATGAAATGGATTATTTTCTATCACACCTATGTATTTAGTGTCTGTGATACATCCCTAATGACTACTCGAGGTGGTCACGCTTAGTGCTCTCATTCTCTAACGAGTACCTGTACTCTCGCTCCGGTGTCTCCACACCGTAGACTCAAGACTCATCTACTAAAGAGAAGCGATCGTACACCAACCTTTCGGATCAATCATCATCCTCGTGATGATCCTATGGTCGGGAGCTGTTTATGAGTTAATAATGATTATTCATGTCTTAAATTTTCAACTCTTGAAAATATGAATTATCATTACCATTAACTCAAAGGATGTATCACAGACACTAAATACACATGTGTGATAGAAAATAACCCATTTTATTAATTATAGTCAAAATTACAATTTTGCCCCTAGAAGTGTATTACAAGTGTCAGCCAATTCTGGCTTCTAGGGCACATATATCTAACATTATTATGCATATTTTGTTTATGAACCCAACTTAATTAAGAATTAAGTTTATGGAATATCAATTAGGTCTAAAATTGAGAATTTCAGATCTAAGACATATTCATAATACTGGGTTCGGGCTTGGGTAGCTTAATTAGGTCTAAGCGGTTGATCAAACCGAATTAAGAGTTGGTTAGATGGGATCAACAATGCTTAAATTGACCAGCCTAATAGGATTAAGTCTGGGTCAAGATCGAGTCACGATCAAGCAAGACCTAATTAGGCTCAGAGGTTAGAGTCTGGATTGTAGGCTAACCCAATTGGTTCTGACTCAACAATTTGGTGTCTAAGGTAAGTTTGGCACAGACGACCGACTGGTTTTTAATTGGAAGCTACTCGACCTGAATGCGTTCTTGTGCGAGTTAACGGCATATTCCTTCCACCGGTCTCACTTACCTGGCCATATCTGTTGACACAGTTCTGATCTGAGGTGGTCAATAATCCGAGCTGACCCATGCCACTAGGTTAGTCATAATTGTTATGACTAAGCCAAGTCTAGTTTAATGAGACCTGAATCAATTCTCCCTAAGAAAAGATTAAGTCCGAGGTCTTCCACCATTGTAGACGTGCGGCCCTTCCCGGGGTTGATTGTTCTCGGCTGGATACAGTGGCTCAGTTGCACCGGGAAGATGCAACCATGTCTATTAGGCATTGGATGCTATGGGCTGGAGGATGAGTTGGGCTCAATATTCCGGATACGGTGAGAGACCCAATTAGGAACCCAGTCTATGCAAATGGTGGGTCTGACTTAACTAAGGAGTGGATCAATATTCCGGATACGGTGAGATTCATGAATTAGAGACCAAGTTTGGGTGCACCATGATTAGAGAATCATTGAACAAGAGTTGTTCACTCATTGGCTAACCCATCACCAATAACTGTTAGGTGAGGTGATGAGTCAGTTGGTGAGACCGCACCACCCACTAGAAATCACAATCGCGGAGATTTTCGCATCTCTACAGAGGGAGTGTAGGGATCCGAGAAAATAGTGGGAGCTAATTTGTTTAAAAAAATAAAATTCCTAAACAAATTGGTCAAGTCAAAATTACAGTATCTAACTAGAATCTTTGACTCTCTATAGGAAAATGTCTGCGTCCAACCCACTGGCACGTATCCTAGACACACATAG
This sequence comes from Cocos nucifera, assembly GCA_006176705.1. Classification (NCBI taxonomy): domain Eukaryota; kingdom Viridiplantae; phylum Streptophyta; class Magnoliopsida; order Arecales; family Arecaceae; genus Cocos; species Cocos nucifera. The sequence goes on from QRFJ01000594.1 coordinate 3,358, forward strand.
ACTGACTGGACCCAATTATAAAGATTGGCTCAGGAACTACAAAATTGTTTTGGGTTCCGAGAAGTTAACACATGTTTTGGACCAGGACCCTCCCACCTTACCAGCTCGTCCATCCACTGAACAGAGAGCGTCTCTGGAAAAATGGATTGACGAAGACAATAAGGCCAGATACTACATGTTGGGCTCGATGTCTGATGAGCTCCAGCGCCAACATGAAGATATCGGGACTGCTCGCCAAATGTTGGCTCACCTGCAGGAGATGTTTGGTGAACAGAGTCGCGCAGCCAAATATCAAGTCACGAAATGACTTTTTAAGGCTAAGATGCGTGATGGGCAGTCAGTCCAAGATCACTGTCTGACAATGATCAAGGACATGGAAGAGCTTGAGAAGCTCGGTGTGAAGTTGGACTTGGATCTGCAGAATGATATTATTCTGCAATCCTTGACTGATGCATATGGGCAATTCATCATGAATTACCACATGCATAAACTTCAAAATTCCTTGGCCGAGTTGATGAATATGCTGGTTACCGCTGAGCTTTCTATGAAAGGTTCTAAAGGCTCAGTTCTTGCTATGGAACGGACTTCTTCCAAAAGAAAGTCTTATGGAAAGAAAAAGAAGTCTGTGAAAAAGCAAAAGGTGGAAGGATCAAAGAAGAAGAAGGCAGAAACCGAAGAAGAAGGTCGATGGCAAAGGAAAGTGTTTCCATTGCAACAGCGACGGCCATTGGAAGCGGAACTGCCCTACTTACCTGGCCACCCTGAAGAACAAGAAGGAAGGTCCTTCTGGAGGTATGCTCGTTATTGAGTCTAACCTTACGGTTTCTTCTGCATCCAGTTGGGTGCTTGACTCTGGTTCTAGTGCTCATCTGTGCACTTCTATGCAGGGTCTTGAGGATAGCAGGAGGCTGAGGGATGGAGACATGATCCTACGCGTCGGTAATGGAGCAAGAGTTGCTGCAGTAGCCGTGGGAACATACCCTCTTCGATTACCATCTGGTTTAGACTTAGTTTTAAAAGACTGTTATTATGTGCCTGCAGCTAGCAGGAATTTGATTTCTGTTTCATGCTTAGCACAAGAAGGTTATGTGATCACCTTCTTTAAGGACCATTGTAACATTCTTTATGAAAGAAATAAAATTGCAAATGGTTTCCTTATTAATGGTCTTTATCAGTTGCATATTGATGTACCTGTTTTAACTATCGAGCAAAACGTGAATGCCAAACGACCTAGGGATAGTCCAAACGACAGATATCTATGGCACCTGAGATTAGGTCATATAGCAGAAGATAGGATTAACAAATTGGAGAAAAATGGGCTATTGAGTCCATTGACTTTTGAGTCATATCCAACTTGTGAATCTTGTCTTCAAGGCAAAATGACTAAACTCCCTTTTGTTGGACATGGGGAGAGGGCCACAGATCTCCTTGCCCTAGTACATACTGATGTGTGCGGCCCATTTCGATGTGCCGGCTAGAGGCAATTTTGTCTACTTCATTACCTTTACCGATGATCTGTCTAGGTATGGGTATGTGTATCTTATGAGACACAAGTCTGAAGCTTTTGAAAAGTTCAAAGAATTCAGACATGAAGTAGAAAAAACAAACTGAAAAATCCATTAAGGTTCTTCGATCAGATCGAGGAGGTGAATACCTTAGCCGGAAAATTCCTAGACTATCTATCTTAAGAAAAATGGCATAGTCTCTCAATGGACTCCACCAGGAACACCTCAACTCAACGGGGTTTCAGAATGGAGAAATCGGACTCTATTGGATATGGTTCGATCCATGATGAGCTTCACAGACCTCCCTGATTTTCTTTGGGGACATTCATTATTAACTTCAATTCTATTTACTGAATAGGGTTCCCTCTAAAACCGTTCCTACCACACCGTATGAGATATGGCACGGTAAGAAACCAAGTCTGAGTCATCTCAGAATTTGGGGTTGTCCGGCTCATGTCAAAAGACAACAAGCGGACAAGTTAGAGTTTAGGTCCTTTAGAGCTCGATTCATAGGATATCCTAAAGAGTCATTAGGATACTATTTCTACATTCCAGAAGACCACAATGTGATTGTGAGTCGACATGCCATATTTCTTGAAAAATAGTTTATTCAAGATAGTGGCATTGGAAAGCAGATTAAGCTTGATGAGAAAGTCTCACAAGTGGAAAGAGCTAAGGACCAAGTGGAACCAAATCAGGTTGAGCCAATAAGAACACTACCTCCTCCACCTCGTAGATCGGAAAGAGTTTCCCATCCCCCTGAAAGATACTTAGGTATTATTTCAGAGGACGTAGAGGAAATGTTCCTCATAGGTAATGGTGCTCATGGTGATGATCCCAAAACCTACAACGAGGCGATATCAGATATCGACTCCGAGAAATGGCTTGAGGCAATGAAGTCAGAAGATTCGACTCGATGCACTCAAACCAAGTCTGGACCTTGGTAGATCCACCAGAAGGTATAGTACCTATTGGGTGTAAATGGATCTTCAAGAGAAAGATTGGTGCAGATGGGAATGTGGAGACATTCAAGGCTAGACTAGTGGCAAAAGGTTATAGTCAACGCGAAGGCATTGACTATCAGGATACCTTTTCCCAGTAGCTATGCTAAAATCCATCCGCACATTGCTTGCCGTTGCAGCCTATTTCGATTATGAAATATGGCAAATGGACGTGAAAACGGCATTCCTAAATGGATATCTTGAGGAAGATATCTATATGGAACAGCCGCTAGGTTTCACATCCAGTGATACTGATCACAAGGTTTGCAAGCTGCAAAGGTCCATATATGGACTTAAGCAAGCATCTCGGAGCTGGAACACTCGTTTCAATGATGTGATCAAAAAGTTTGGTTTCATCAAAAATGAAGAGGAACCATGTGTTTTCAAAAAAGGTCAGTGGGAGCGCTGTTGTCTTCCTCGTATTGTACGTGGATGACATCCTCCTTATTGGGAATGATATTCCCATGTTGACATCAGTCAAGATGTGGTTGTCCAAGGAATTCTCCATGAAAGACCTAGGTGAAGCATCCTTTATTCTAGGAATTAAGGTCTATAGGGATAGACCGAATAGGATGCTAGGACTTTCACAGAAGATGTACATAGAGGAAGTACTAAAGAGGTTTAGTATGGAAAACTCTAAGAGGGGATTAATACCCTTCAGACATGGTATTCATCTTTCCAAGAAGATGTGCCCCAGCACACCTGAGGAAATAGAACGCATGAGCAAGATCCCTTATGCTTCTGCAATAGGGAGCCTCATGTATGCCATGCTATGTACACGACCTGATATAGCCCATGCTGTGAGTGTCACAAGCAGATATCAGTCAAATCCAGGTGAAGAACACTGGACTTCTGTGAAATGTATCCTTAAGTACTTGAGAAGAACTAAGGATATGATGTTGGTCTTTGGTAATGGAGAACTCCCAAGTCCAAGGGATACACAGACTCGGACTTTTCATGTCCGATATAGATGATCGAAAGTCGACATCTGACAGACTGTTTGTGTTGGAAGAGTTCCACGCAAATAGTGATATCATCTCATCCGCGATTACCTTGAGAAAGGTTACGTTGAGGTCAAGAGAGTCAACTCCACAGATAATGTGGCAGACCCACTTACAAAGCCGTTGGGCCAGCAGAAGATCGAAGCCCACCTTGAGAAGATGGGACTTAGACTTGTAGCCAATTGGCTTTAGGACAAGTGGGAGATTGTTAGATATATGTGCCCTAGAAGCCAGAATTGGCTGACACTTGTAATACACTTCTAGGGGCAAAATTATAATTTTGACTATAATTAATGAAATGGGTTATTTTCTATCACACCTATGTATTTAGTGTCTGTGATACATCCTTTGAGTTAATGGTAATGATAATTCATATTTTCAAGAGTTGAAAATTTAAGACATGAATAATCATTATTAACTCATAAACATGCTCCCGACCATAGGATCATCACGAGGATGGTGATTGATCCGGAAGGTTGGTGTACAATCGCTTCTCTTTAGTAGATGAGTCTTGAGTCTACGGTGTGGAGACACCGGAGCGAGAGTACAGGTACTCGTTAGAGAACGAGGGCACTGAGCGTGACCACCTCGAGTAGTCATTAGGAAGTCTACCTTCTCGTCAATGACTGACTCGATGCTGCAGTAGTGTGTCTGGTTCTTTGACCTGAGATGCATCGGCAGTTCACCTTGAGGGTGTTATAGTTTGACTACACCATTACTCGGTCTCCTAGCCATATGGAACCCTGAGGTGTATGTTGGCTATAGCATGTTCATTGTAGGAACTGGATTGCATCAAGATGGAATCTATCTACCTCGGTGGTAGAGGAGCAGCCCTATGATGATCATGAGAATCAAGTCCAGAAGCCCATGGCCATGGCAGAGTGAAATAATAGAAAGAGTTTCTATTTAGATTTTCACATTGGACTCGAATCGAATGATTACATCATATGACAGAGAGACTAGGGTTTGACGAGTTCACCTTAACCCTAATCTGATCGGGGCTCAAGATAGAAGAACTTAATCACACAGGTAGCTGCACCAAGAGGTTCGCATTCAGCTCTGATGGGTTGCCACCATATAACTGCTAGGTGTCACTGGTGGATTTTGGGAGCAATTAGAATGATTTAGATGATCGATCATTCTAGCTGTTCGAATCAGAAGAGTTCTGATCCATCGAAAGGAGTTTCGATGATGTCGATGATAGAGATCATGACATATCCCATTACCATACAGAACTGAACCTAACTGGGTCACACAAACAAGGGTTTGAATCTGGTGATCATCAATTGAACTGATCTAGTTCAATTGATCTGAATGAGATTCAATTAGGTTCAAGGAAATCGTGCTAGCACTCGATTGAACCTAACGTTCTTCTTTTACTATCATAAATAAGTTGTCCTGACTGAGCCAAAAGGAGTTTGTGCTCAATCAGAGGCCTTCATATGGTCTGACTGGAGGTTGTCCAAGTCAGAAATAGGTTGTCTTATTTGTAAGACATTACCTGCCATTTTTGGTCACCTGCCATTTCTTGTTCTTTGACTTTGGTCAAAAGTCTACCTTTGACTGGTCAAACGTTGACCATTGACCCTTTGACTTTTGACCACATGTCATGCACCTATTGGAGAGCTGGTGGGGGCCTGTCCCCCTGCCAGAACCTGGCAAGGAGAAGGGCGCACGCCAAGGGTGGCGTGAGCCCAAGTAGGAGGCGCCTAGGAGTCCTTGTTGGACAAGGACTCCACCTCCCTTTTGGATTCCAATTCAGAGTTCTACTAAGAATCCAGTTTGACTGGTCTTAGGCACCCTCTAAGGAGGAATCCAGGGGTCTCTATTCCAACCAATCAGATTTAGATCTGATTTCACAAAGGATTGTGATTGGTTGAGAGGAAGAGGAGTTGGATCACAAGAGGTCTATAAATAAGACCCTGCGCCCAACCCTAATTCTAATAAAAATTAGACATGCCCCAAGGCTGCCTCTCCCCTCCTTCTCCATGCCATAGCTTCTTCTCCCCTTGCTCTCCACGTCCAAAAGGTGTTTTGGACTTAGTTGGTGCGATTCAGATCAAGGAAAGGCGATCAAAAGCAAGAAGGCTGCGCTGCTGCAAAAGGACGACTGCAGATCTTCAAAAGAGTTTTGAAGATCCTCCAGATCAGATCCAGATCTGATTTTTGGAGGTGTGATAGAGAAGAAGAGGATCTCCAGATCCAACCCAAGTGGATATCGGTAGAGGCCAGGCGCTTGCGTGGCTAAGATCCAGAACCTTCCGCTGCAATCAGGATCATCTACAGGGTAATAGGATTACCCAAATCAGGTAAATTAAATTTGATTTAATTTATCTTATTTTATTTTATTTATTAAAATAATAAGAATCAGATCTGAAACATATCAAGATCTGATTGAGATCAAGAGAAAATTTTTGAAATATATCTCTTGATCTAATCAGATCTGGACGAACCTGGACCGAAAAATCAGGATTTTCCTTCAGTTGGCCATAAGTCTAGGATCAATTTAGATCTTAGGGCTAGGATCGGTTTGTTCCTAGGATGGAGGTTTGGCCTTCTACAATCTTGAGGTATGGGGATTTGGGTCTTGAGTGGGTTAATCCATATTTGGACTAAGTTTGGATCCAAGGGGATGAGAACATGTCATGTCATGGATGTACATGGGCTTAGATTGAGTACAATCATATTGGCTTAATCATGAAAGCTTTTAAGCTAGAGTTATTAGGCTTCCTAATTGAATTAGAAAAGGATTCCTAATTTGACTAGAAATCATGTGAGCCTTGTATAAATACCCTACTATGTATTATTTTTTTATGCAATGAAAGAGCTTTTCTCCCTAACAACTCTCTTCTATCTCCTCTCTTTCCCATGCCATAAACTAGCCAAGAGGTGTCGCCCCATACTCCTTATCAAAGAGGAGTTAGAAACCTTAGCGCCTTACCTAATCTTGATGCCCAGTCTTGTGTAGTCACCCAAGCTTCCACGCTTAAGTTTCTAAGGTGCTTTACTATTGTTCTTCATGTCTCCACACCGAAGGAAGATCCCCAACATGACACAAGCTGCTACATTCTTGACTAAGCACACTCCAAGAAGATGGGACTTTAATAACAAGAAAATCAACCACTGGCCTTAACTGGAATGATTGAAACCTCAGCAGCTTCCTCAAGCCAATGCTAGTTGTGGTCCCATAGCTAGAGTAGTGATATTTCCTGATACCTCCAATGTTAAGCTAAAACATCTGTAGACGTGCCTCTTCCAAGCACCCTACAGTCAACTGGAGGGTGGAGGAAAATCTCTTTATGGAAAGTTGATGTCGGTGACCATTGGACCCTTGGCGAATGGCTGCAAAGGTGACATCTTGGAGGTTGGATGGGACAAGCTTAACTCCAAGCAACACGCCCCCTACATTTACAGAGGAAGCGAGCAAGAATGCACTCCATCACCATCCTGATCATGCACCAAATGTTGTAATCCTAATGCCTCCAGAAGTTGCACTTTCTAAGAACAGTGCCCTAGTTGCTCCCTTTAATAAAACGTCATTTTAGGGATTGCAAGCATTAAGGCCATGCACATCAAGACCCCCAAATCGCACAACTTTCATTGCATGACCCTTAAAATAAACCACCTGGATCTATCCATGAGGCGCAACATAGGGCCTACCAAAATCCAACATGTGGTTGACTCTGATGAGTCTGGAGGTAATCCTCGGATTCTCTTTTCTAAGCCATTACATTGCAGCGCCTTGAACTCCCTATCCCTTATAACTACGGCAAAAATGGTAAAGAGACATGTTGATGAGGTCCCAAGATTCTCTCCATCAGACATTGCAGAATAAGTATTCCAAGAAGGAAGGCTGAATCGATAGCTGATGATCCACCATGAAGCTAACCACTTTCTTCGTCTGAAGCAATGAAACCACTTCGAACTTGAAATGGGAGGTAAGTGTTGTGAAGGTTATCTGTCATCCAACCTAACCTTCCCTTCTCAGACTTCCGCTAAGTATCTACTGATGATTCGACGGGACCATCTTAGACATTAGAAAGAAACCCAAGAGCTTGAGGTAAAGCAGTGCTACATCATCAGCTTTTGTTTGATCTCTAGATCGAACATTTACTAACCTCGAGGTTGGGACCCAACTAAGACAGGAAATAAAGCTCAATGACTGACATACACCATAGCAAGGTCTCAGCTTTGCCCCGACCTCAAGTCACTGACCTATTCAATCATGTGGCGATTCCTGAGATCTCCTAACAACTTTCAGAACATGGGCAAAACTTACAGTTGACATCCACAACTAACAATCATAATTCATAGATTAGTGAGCAGATTTTCTATTCTACTGGATTGTTAGACCTAATAGGCTCTAACGGTCTATCAGGTTTCAACATAACAATGTATGGCTCTATCTCTATATAAATAGATAATAAGGGCACTCAAATAAGCACGATGCTAGAGCGAAAACTTTGCTCCTATTTCTTTTCATTTTTTCCTCCTTTGACTATTTTCTAAATCTCGGTTAACTTAAGCATTGGAGGGTCTCTTTCTGCATATATTCTAGCGAGCGAACTTTTTTTTGTAGGTCCATTGCCATCACGAGCGGCCCATACATTTTGAAGCATCCAATCTCTGAATGTACCACCATCAAGGTTTAGTGACAATATTTTAATTTCAAAAACTTTTATATCAACTATTAATTAATGTTTTAAAAGGCTTGTAAGTGCGCTTCTTTCACATGATGATCAGTTTCTTCTGATGAAAAGTGAAGCCTATCATTTTGATGGTCAGGCAAAAAATGCTTATCATTGGGCCGAAGTGTTTGCCAATCAGTTTAATTTGATCGGACACAACTGGACCCAACAGCTTTTATGGATGCTTGGCCATTGGATAGACACAATTCCCAAAAGTTCACTCCATGAAATTAGATACCCAAGTCACCAACCAACCACATGATGTGAGGCCCCGAGGGTCCCCATAGTCGTTATTGCGACCAACCAAATTCACTAATATATATATCTCAGAGTCATAAACAAGTTTGCCAAATTATGCTCACTAGGGTGACTCTCAGTTAGAACAATGGAGGACATATCCTGGGCCTAGAATATGGACTTATCCATGCATTAACCTCTTTAGCTTCTAGGGCGCATATTTATTTCTTCAATTCTTAGCTTTTTTTTTTGTGATTTTTTTTGATAACATTAGTTCTAATCTTGGAATATGAGAGCCTTGAAATGAGGATACAAAGCTCTTATGACACTGTGATGAGAGAAAATTATGTTCACTGAGGAAATCTTTCTTCAAGGAAATTAATTAAAATTAAGGAGCCTTTGTGATGGGATGGGGCCCCTTCCCATGGTTTCTCGAATCCAGTTAAGGCTTCGCTTCTACAGCTCTCGTAACCAGTCCTGGCTCCTTAAAGCGCCCCCTTTCTGCATTTCGGAATATATCAAAAGATTTTTTTAAAAATTTTAGTAAAAGAAACTGAAAAGGGATAAAAAAGCGACTAGTTTGCAATTAAAAAAAAAAAAACTAACATGAACCAAAGGTGGGACAGCCCCCGGTATTTGTTGCCACTTTGCTCAGCTGCGAAGTGGTACCCTCCGCTGGATTCCCCAGGATTTAAGACATCTCCCACCGTCCGAACTCCGACCCCCATCCCTCCGGACATCCATCTTTCACCGAATCTGTCCACCCAGGATTTCCTACCGTCCGAACTCCGACCCCTGTCCCTCAAGTCATCCTCTTTACTTCACCGAATCGCTCTCTCTCTCTCTCTCTCTCTCTCTCTCTCTCAGAGTCGAAGGTTTTTTGGGGTGGGGGGTGAAGGGGTGGGCAAAGATGAGCACGGCAACAAGCACCTTTATCATTAGGTGGATCAACTTTTTCACTATGGTGAGCATACCAGGATCTTTTCCCTCTCATTATGTTCACTTGTAAGAATCTTATTATCATTATTATTATTTTTGTTTTCCTCAGAGGTAATTTTGCTTCTTCGATTCCCTCTTTTGATTTTTATCCTCTCTTCTTCCAACATTCTCACTTCATTTTTTTTCCTTAAATTCCTTCTGGTTTTTCGTCATTTCTTTAAATATTTTGGTAATGCTTCTTTACTAAAGGGAAAATTATAATCTGTTCTTTCTGCTTGATGCAAATGCAAACATGGATTTGTTTCAGGCGCAGCTCAGGGATATTGCTTTTATACCTTTCCACCTGTGATTTTTTTGAGGATTTGGAGGAACAAATAACACAGATTTTTATGTTTTTACCCTTAACGCAGGATACCTCTGCATTGAGGTGCTGTACATTTTAGATTGGAAAAAAAATCTGTTATCCTTGAATTTTTTTCTTCTTCTTGAAGTCCCCATAATTCAAATCTTGCTTTATATAAAAGAGAAATGACAAATGGGACGGACGGATTGAGGGCTTGGGCTGATTTTCCACAACATGGCAAAGTGCGCTAAGTTTTCTGTTTACTGTCATTTCATAGTTGTAAGAAGTTGGAAAACATGTGACTTTAAGGTTATTGCTTTTTATTAATTGCTACAAGTTCTTCTATTGGTCGATAAGTTTGGTGGTTTACTCTTCACGTGGTCATACAGATATTAGCAATAGCGGTTATTTGTTTTGGTATATGGATGAGTACCAACCATGATGCATGCCGAAGGACCTTAACGGTCCCTGTAATGGGTCTTGGTGCTTTAATCCTTCTAGTGTAAGTATTTTATGCATATGCTACAGAAAGCTATCTTGATAATTTGCTTCTCTCCTTTGGTATTTTATTTGGTATTCTTCAAACTTTCAGATCCTTGATTGGATTCCTTGGAGCTTGGAAGAACATCACTATACTGCTGTGGGTGGTATCCTTTTTCAGTTCATGATATATCACAATTTTGTAAATTTTAAGCTATTTTTTCTCTCTTATGTTATTATAAGGTGACCTTGACAAAAATTCAGTATCTCATGATTTTGTGCTTGATTTTGGTGGCAATTATGGTGTTCACTGTGTTGGCGTAAGTGTTAATTATGTGAAATCCAATATTGTGAGTTTCATTTATGTGATGCTTGATTCGATATAATTCACCGAGTATCTAGCCCTTTTACTTCTTTCACCTTAAATGTCCAACCACTCCCAAACATAAACCCCATTCCATAGCTCTCAACAGTTTTCATAACTCAGAAAAATCAAAAAACAAAGCAAGCCAAAGCAAAGAAGTAGGGAGAGGAAGGGCTATCTTCTTTTCTATCATCAACTTTGACATGCATCATATCCACTTGGGACTCTCCAAGCATAATTGCTGTCAGTTTTTTTCCTCTTATAAGGAAGAACAACTTGCCCAAGATAGAAAATGAAACTTGACCTATATCAAATTATAATAAGTTTGCACATGGAATTAAGACCTCAACAAAGACTTGACTTACTCTAATAGCTAATTGTTTGTAATTTTAGTAAATTGAATTTTTCTATGGATTAAACTAGCATATGTTATTGCAGTGAAATGCTGTCCTCTGTTTTGGTTAAGGTTCTGTTTATGCTCTTCATCTGAATTTCATCTTATAGCTCAATGTCAATCAGGTGGCATTTCAAGGAAGGAAGACGACATTATTCATAGTTGAATTTGTACTAATAATTGGTGGTGAAATATTCAACAAACTTATAAGATGTTAGTAAACATTAATGGGTAACTTGTGCAAAAGCGAGTTGTGCTACAATTAAGGTATGGTCAAGAATTTAAGTGTCACATACCACGGTAGTGTCTGCTAGCATTTGGTATGGTGAGCATGCAAATACTCTTTCATGCTCACTTGTGAAAAGGACTAGCATCTAGAAAAGCTAAAACTACTGGGTGATTATGCGACTGACATGCATACTACTTCAGTGACCTCTTTAGTTCTTAGACAAGCGACCTTGCTTATACTTGTGTTTAAAAATTTTCTGGAAAAGGAACCAGCTTTTAGCTAATCTGCAGAAGTCTAACATCATAAATGATTTACTATTACTGTGCTGATTGCTGTTAGAGGTTTAAGTACTTAATGTCCTTTTGACTCCCTTTAATTTCTCTATTCAAGTAATTCTTGGTCACAACTGCCTCTTTATTACTTCTCAAACCTAATCCATTAATAAATATATCATTTCTACCCATGCGTCTCTTGTTCAGCCAATGTCGTAAGGTTTTATTGTTTTATATTTTTTGATTAGTATTACTCCAAATTCCTTAAATGAACCATTTTCAATTCATGAACTTTCATCATCCCCACTTGTACTATGCTTATTTGATGCTTACTTTCTATTTTCAGTATATATCTTGATTTATACTGAAATAAAACATACATTTGTCTTAAAAAGTTTCCACTGAAAGTCTGGATGCTGTTTTTCAGCAAGCACATAGAACTATAGAGACTAATGAGCTAATCTATGTGCCATATTTTGGCCCTCTTACTACAGACACTATTCTTTTTAGGTTGGGAACTAGATCTAAGTCCAAAAAACCATAGGTTTTTCTTTTCTTCTTTAACAGATGGATTGATGACTTTGATACTTTGATTCATTATGGAATGGTTCTTTTGCATATTAACCTTTCCAGTTTGAAGATCAAGCTTCCAAAATTTAAGAGAGAGACTGCACTTGAAAAAAATGATCAAAACTTGCTTAAATGATAATGTATGATGGCTCTTTGTTAGGTTTCTTCATTTTCATTTTGGTATATATTTTGAAGTTCCTATTGTTATTAGACTCTGAAGGATATTTCATTACCTTAAAAGATGGATAGGTAAGATCTTGTTACCCTCTGTATATGATTGGTTGGCTTATTTGGATGCCAGAGATCCAAGTTCCCTTAAAGATGGATTAGGAGGTTTTATTTAAATGAGACTATAATTTGCTTTTGCACATACATAATGTAAAGAACAATAGAAAGAGAAAAGGAGAGATAGAGAGAGAAAGAGACTGTGTAAAGAAAATGATTGTATTGATTGTATTCAACTTATATTACAAGAGACTCTATATATAGAGCAATAAAGGTCTAGATACAATAAACTGTCTAGATACAATGAACCATATAATAAAGATCTAGATATAATAAATTGTCTAGATATAGTGAACTATTTTTCTCTATTTCTTAAAGAGAGAAAGTCTTATAGGAAAAAATACAATAAGAAAAAGTCTAATTAGGAAAAGATAGAAATGGAAGAACTATAAACATAAAGAAATGATAGGGAATAACATATGTTAATTGATACATATTAAATATATTCTCTAACAGTCCCCTGCAAGTTGGGAAGCACAGATATCCAACATTCTCAGCTTGCCATGCAATATAGAGAATCTGCTGCCTCGTAAAGACTTAGTGAACACATCAGCCACCTGATCTTCAGAACGAGTGTACGGAGTACAAATTTGTTTGCTTGTAACTTAATCTCTGATGAAGTGACAATCAATCTCTATGTATTTTGTCCTTTTATGAAATACTGGATTGTTATCAATGAAAATGGCTGCTTGATTATCACAATACATAGGTGATGTAAAACCACCAACAAAACGAAGAACAAAATAAAATAAAATAAAAAAGAAAAGAAAAAAATTGAAAAGAAAAAATAAGAATCAAAGCCTGAATTTCAGGGATTCAATCAATCAATTATTCAAGTCTATTGTTCTCCATACAGGTGGAGCCATTAAATAGAAAAATAAAAAGCAATTTAACAGGACGCTAACAGGTGACTTGAAACCCAATAGAACTCTTTTTACTGAGTTCTAAACAAATTAAAAATTCTAATTTAAAAAAATAGAAATAAAATAAAAAATCTAAATAAATCCTCAATTGAAATTAGGGTTATGGTTTCTCAACGGTGCTTTCTTCTTGAGCATGTGCGTAAATCCTGATTCCCATCATTCCCTCCAGGCTGGAAAGTACTCGACTTTGGCGAGGAATTGATGTAATCTTCGAAAATATCTGGATCAATACGTTGTAGTTCTTCTTTAAAGATCCAAGTCGCATCTGAGTCTGGACGGTCGTGCCATTTGATCAAAAATCAATAAAATCCTTCATCAGCAGAAGAAACGATCTCATCTGTGATAATGCGTTCAATTCTATCTGATGAAGATAGTGGAAGTGACGGAAGAACTGGAACTAGAACTGGCACCGGAGGAGATGAAATGTGATCCCTGCTATCACTTGCATGCATAGTAGAAGGCTTGAATGTGCCTTGATAAGATAGCAAGTTCTTAATATTCAAGACTGGACTAAATTTTAAATTAGAAGGTAATTCTATATAATATACGTTAGGCCCAAGTCTACGAAGGATGCGAAAAGGATCGGTGGCTCGAGCATGTAACTTTTTGAATGAATTTTGTGGATAACGTTTAGGACGAATACGAATCATTACATAGTCATCCTTGTTAAACTCTACTTTTTTACGGTGAACATCAGCAGTAAGTTTATATTTTTCTGTACTCATGGCAGTCTTTTGTCTAATTTTAGTATGAATATCATTAATGTGTTTAGTAAAAGAAGTGGTAGATTAGGAAGTATGATTATTCATAGATAAGAAAACAAGATTAATGGGTTGACGGGGATTAAAGCCATAAACAATTTCAAAAGGATTTTTGCCAGTAGACCTATTCACTGAGTTGTTGTAAGCAAATTCTGTGGTAGGCAATGACAAATCTTATGTCCCAAGATTATTACGAACTAGACATCTAAGTAAATTACCAAGACTTCTATTTACAATCTCTATTTGACCATTTGTTTGGGGATGAAAAGCTGAAAAAAACTTTAAAGTGGTCCCAAACAATTTTCAAAGAGTTTTCTAAAAATAACTTACAAACTTGACATCACGGTTAGATACTATAGAAGTGGATAATCCGTGAAGTCGAACAACTTCTCTAAAGAATAATTTAACAATAGAAGAAGCATCAGAAGTCTTATGATAAGGAATAAAGTATGCCATTTTAGAAAATCTATCAATAACCATTAAGATTAAATTATGTCCCCTAGCAGTTTTAGGTAATCTAAGAATAAAATTCATACTAAGATCTTTTCATAGGAAATGAGGAATCGGTAAAGGAGTATATAATCCAGTGTTTTGTTTTCTAGCCTTAGCTAATTAACATGTACGACACTAAGAGAATTTTAGCTACGTCTTTTTTAAGAGATGGCCAGTATAATCTATCTTCAATCATAGCTATAGTCTTATTGCACTCAAAATGACCTACTAATCCTCCTCCATGAAGTTTCTAGATAAGAAAATTCCGTAAAGATGTTTGAGGTATACCAAGATGACAACCTTTAAATAAATAACCATTTTTAATTACAAAATCAACATATTTTTGACGATTTTCTTGACTAACCTTTTGATAAATATCAAAAAAATCAAGACAATGCTGGTAATCATCTTTTACTCGCTCAAAATCAATTACCTCGGTATTCATGGATTGTAGGACAATAATTACTCTACTTAATGCATCAGTGGCCCTATTTTCAATACCAGCTTGGTGTTTGAGAAACTCTACCCATTTGACATGCCTAGTACTAAGTTTTTTCAAGGACTGAATATATCTAAGGGACAAATTATTAGAATATAGGACAAACTCTTTAGGTAAAAGATAATATAGCCAATACTTAAGGGCTAAAACTACCGCGTAAAATTTTTTGTCATATGTAAAGTATTTTTGCTTAATTTCATTAAGCTTTTCACTAAAATAGGATATAGGATGATCCTCTTGGCTAAGAACTCTAATTTCTACGCTTGATGCATCACAAGCTACTTTAAAAATCTTTGAAAAATTAGGATGTATCAATACAGGTGTTTCGGTCATCCTAAGCTTGATTTTATTAAAAGCTCTAGTGGTGTTAGCTGTCCAATGAAACTTATCCTTCTTCATGTAATTCGTGATAGGGGCCGTGATGGTACTAAACTCTCTAATAAATTGCCTATAGAAAGAAGTTAGATCGTGAAAACTATGAACCTCAGAAAGGGATTTTGGTTTATGTCATTCTTTTATTACTTTCACCTTCTCAGGATCAGCTATGATACCTTGGGAGGATACGACGTACCCTAAAAATAGTACTTAACTCGAAGGAATGAACACTTTTTAAGATTAATATATAATCTAACGGATCTAAGAGTAATAAAAACTTCTCTAAGATGACCTAAATGTTCTTCTCTAGACCTACTATAGACTAGAATATCGTCAAAATAGACGACTAAGAATTTACCTATAAAGGATCTCGGTAATTCAGTCATAAATCTCATAAATATATTAGGAGTATTAGATAACCCAAATGGCATAACTAACAATTCATAAAGTCCATCCTGGGTTTTAAAAGTAGTTTTTCATTCATCTCCAGATCGAATTCTAATATGATGATATCCACTACGTAAATGAAATTTAGAATAGATTATAGAGTCTACTAACTGATCAAGCATGTCTTTAAGCCTCGGAATGGAAAACCTATACTTGACAGTAATTCTATTGATGGTCCTGTTATTTACACACATCTTTCATGTATCATCTTTCTTTGGTATTAAAAGAGCTAGCATGACACATGGACTAACACAAGGACGAATATGACTTTTTTATAATAAATCATCTACTTGCCTTCTCATTTTCTCACGTTTCGTGGAAGATTAGGTATTTAGGATCCTAGAACTAAATCAATAGCGTGTTGAATGTCTTGCAAGGAAGGAAGGCCATTTGGTATTTCTTCTGGAGTCACATCCTTAAATTCTTCTAATAGCAATCCAATCTTAGGAGGTGGATTATTTTGGATATTTGAAGTTAGTTGAATTTCACCTTTAGTAATGACTGCTAACATAATCCTAGATTCTGAACTTTCTTCTTCAAATTTCTTATGGGTTAAAATATGACAGTTCTTCTGTTTAGGAGGTTAAGATGAATTCTTGTTTTTTCTAGAAAGTTGCGACTCACCAGGTTTGGCAGGATTTAATCTATTTTTCTTATCTTTATGCATAAATACATAGGTATTTTTTCTACCAAAGTTATGAGCATTTATATCATAGATCCAAGGCCGACCTAATAAGATATTAGCTACTTCCATAAATAAAACATCACATAATTTCAGCAGAATAAGCTTCCATTTTAATTGGCACTAGACAACATTCATTAATTGAAAGAGATGTTTTGTCTATCCAGGCAATTCTTTAAGGATGAGGTTGATGTTTTAGTTTTAATCGATTGACGGCAAACTTAGATACTATATTTATAGAATTATCATCATCAATGACAAGTTTGCATATCTTATCTCCATATTTGGCGTATGTGTGAAAATACTAGTGCATTTCCACGCTTCAGAATCTACAGGAGTGGTAACTATACAGCGCATGACATTAATCTGACCTCTTGATTCTTCATATTCTTCCTCGTACTCTTTCTCAGAATTGGTTGGTTTCAGGGGATTAAAATCTTCTAGTGCATTTTCAGCTGGCATTGCTTTCTCATATTTTGGTTCTATGGTCAGAATACGGCATGGACATCTAGCAGCTATGTGATCCTTTTCATGGCAATAGTGACATTATGTTTGATGAACTAGCTGATTGAGAAATCTTCGGCACAGGTTCTCGGGTTCTACTGTCTGTGGGATCGGGTCCTGAATGGGAAGGGGCTATTTATGATACACTTTTTGTACGACAACTAGAGATAGACTTAGACTGTCCAGATTCAAAAGAAACTCTTCATTGTGACGAACTTCTGTGAAATTTTTCAATTTTCTAGGGCTTTATAATAGGCTTCTATAGAATCGGGTGAATACAAGGAAACTTCTCTTTTTAAATCATTCGTAAACCGCTAATGAATTTAGATACCAATTTTTAGGACTCCTCAGATATATTACATCTCAACTGTAGATCCTTGAAACGAGTCATGTAGTCAGTGACGCTAGTGTTTTCTTGCCTAAGAGTATATCATTGATCTAATAATTGATTTTTGTAATAAATGGGAACATTTTTCTCATGCAATTTAAATTTCATTTCTTCCTAAAGTACTATAAGAGATGTCCTACTTGCTGTAAATTCCTTTCAATAGTTTGCCAATGCTGTTTGGTAGATTCTATTAGTTTCATTTTTGTGAAGCGGATGCGAGAGGCCTTCGACATGTGATACCACTCAAAATAGGATTCTAAATCTAATAATTAGTCATGGAATGCCTCTTGATCTAACCTACTATTATAAGAAGCAACTTCAACTTTAATCTCTTTTAGTGGTTCTTCTAAATCTTCATATCTGTTTGGATATGCTTTATATTATTGTCTTTGGGATCTAAAGTTTTGTGCATACCTAGTAGGTTGCCTAGGATTTCTAAATGTAGAATTTAGCCCCTCTACTTCTCCTATATATCCTTCTCGATTATACTCATCTTCCTTGAAATAATGAGATCCCTCAAAATTGTTCGTGGAGTGGTGGGTAATCGGAGGGGCTGTTGTATAGATCGGGGATGTCTGGCTAGTGTGCATGACTCTGGCTTTCAGTAGGTTTAAGATTTTGTGAAGGAGATCGTTGAATAGATTGATTACTAGGAAGATCATTTTCTATAGGTTGTTTACGTATTCTTGACTCTCTTAGGGATAATTGGTGTTCTATCTATTGACCTATTAGATTTGCCATGTCTACGCGGCTATTTACTTGGGTAGCATGAAGCTCACTAATCTCAGTGTGAAGTTGATTTAAAGATTGGTCTGGTTTAAAATTTCTTGGAAGGCTGTTTGAATGTTTTTAACAGATTCTAGTTCTTTTTTCATAGCAGTAAGTACTTTTTTCAGATTTTCAATAGTCATGATAATTAAAAACTTTTTAATATTAATTAAATATTATATATACTTAAAAATTTTAGCTATGATGCTCACAGTAAAATTATAGGGTTCAACTTATTGTCTATGTTTCTGGTGCGCGTAATGATAAATTATGTGGGTATTTGATGCAAGAATAGCAAATATGTGGGAAAAAGAATAAAATAAGGGCCTAAGCAAAATAAATTATCTAAAGATTTAAAAAAAAATTAAAATTTAATGGAGGGATTGTACCTTTCATCTTAAGGCGCTTGCAGGTTGAAGACAAGAAAGACCTATTTTTTTTTGGTTTGTGGATCGGGTCTATAGACCGAATGGTCTATAGACTGCTGTTTCACACAATTTGTAGGTCGCGTGCTTTTTTGCTTCAGGACGAAGATGGTGCCCATTTTCCTGCATTGAGGGCTTACAGGGCTCCCATTATCTACGAACAGCGGGCTCCGGCTGGATGACAGCAGGGCGACGAGGAAGGCAGGGTCGGTGGGCACGGGCGTAGGCGTCCGAAGCTTCTTCAGCTAATCGAGACTCCTAGGGGAGATTGGAAAAGAAGACCGACGCCGGGTTGGAAACGATGTTGACGACGGCGAGCGGTTGGCGATTGGCGATGGGAGACAACGCTGGGATACTGGCAGCCTGTGGTCGGTCGGCGGCGGCTTGTGGTCATCCGATCGGCCTGTAATCGGAACCTCCTGCTCGATTGAAGCTCCTGTGGGAGATCAGAGAGGGGAAGAAATGCCGGCAATGGAGGAGATCGAAGGATGTTCGTGGTCGGTGGTTGGGCAGCTATGATATGGAGGGTTCCGGTGGTCGAGCGACGATGATGACAACGATCAGTCGATGATGGGGAGATGGGTCTGCGGGTTGCTGCTGGTGATGCAGCGGTGATGATCGGTAGCGAAGAAGGCGAGGACGCGATTGTCGGGGCCGGGTGGGCTGCGACGGGGGGGGAGGTGATTGATTCGAGCCTCTCACCCGATTGAATCTCCCAATGGGGATCGAAAGGAAGAACTTCGACGTCGGCGGGGAGGCGTTGATGACAGTGGTCAGCCGGCAATGGGTTGGCGGTTCGGACCGAAAGAGAAAGGGATGGGGGACGGAATAGGACAATGGTTATGGGCTCCAACAGGTTGAGAGACAGAGAGAGGGAGAGAGCGGAAGAAATCACCATGGAAAAAAAATTTACAGGATATTAGGCTCTGATACCAAATTGATGTAAAATCACTAACAAAATGAAGAACAAAATAAAATAAAATAAAGAAGAAAAGAAAAAATTAGAAAAGAAAAACAAGAATCAAAGCCTGGATTTTAGGAATTCAATTAATCAATCATTCAAGTCTGTTATTCTCCACACGGATGGAGCCTTTAAATAGAGAAACAAAAAGTAATCTAACATGACTCTAACATGAGACTTGAAATCCAATAGAACTCTTCTTATTGAATTCTAACAAAATTAAAAGTCCTAATTTAAAAAATAAAAAATAAAATAAAAATTCTAAATAAACTCTCAATTGAAATTAGGGTTAGGGTTTCTTAATGGCGCTTTCTCCTTGAGTATGTGTAAACCCCGATTCCCATCAATAGGAATAGGTTTATTATGCTGAAACCCAAACCCGTTATCAAAGAACACACCCAAATTAACTCACAAGCAGTACAAGCCATAGCTCGATACCCTGCTTCTGTACTAGATCTAGCTATCACATCTTGTTTCTTACTCCAAATCATAAGACTTCCTCCAATAAATGTATAATAATCAGAAGTTGATCATCTATCTATCTTCCAACCAGCATGATTAGCATCAAAATAACCAACTATATTAGTATGGTTATTCTTTTTGTAAAACAGTTCAAGCCTGGCAGCCTTCTTAATATACCTGAGAATGCTACATGCAGTCTCCAAATGGCACTTCTTGAGCTTGTCCATAAACTAACTGACAACACTAATTGTAAATAAAATATTAGGTCGGGTAACTATTAAGTAAATGAACTTACCAACCAGTCTCCTATATGCAGTCTTGTCTGATAGTTCTTCGGAATCCTCTTTCCAGAGCACGTCTGTTTGGTCTAAAGGAACATTTGCTGGTCGAGTATCAAGCATGCCCATCTCTTGTAGTAGATTAAGAGTATACTTTCTTTGAGAAAGTACAAGTCCTTGATAATTTGGAGCCACCTCTATCCTAAGAAAGTATTTCCGTCGTCCCAAGTTTTTAGTATCAAAATGTTGCTTCAAGTGCCTGTTAGTTGCCTTTATACTAGCTTGGTCATTGCCTGAGATAATAATGTGATCCATATAGACAACTAATATGACCACTCAAATGGAGGTGCGCATAATGAATATCAAATGGTCCACATGAGTTCTGATGAAGTCAAATTGACAAACAATATGACTAAACTTCTGAAACCAAGCTCTCGGACTCTGCGTCAATCTATATATTGCTTTCGTTAGGCGACATACTCTAGAGCTCTCCCCTTGAGCAACAAACCCCGAAGTCGCACCGTCTCTTCAAGATCACCATAGAAGGCATTTTTCACATCAAATTGATATAGCAGCCAATCCATATTGATAGTAATAGAAATCAAAATTTGGATAGAGCTGAGATATGCTATAGGAGAGAATGTCTTAAAATAATCAATGCCATATGTCTGAGAATATCCTTCTGCAACCAATTGTGCCTTAAGCCTTTCAATGGTGCCATTGGGCAAATACTTGATGGAGAAAATCCAACGACATCCAACAACCTTACAATTAGTTGATGGAAAGACCAACTCCCAAGTACTTTTGCTTTTTAAGGCAGACATTTCCTCTTGCATTGCTTGTCACCAACTAGAGTGAGATAGTGCCACCTCTACATTTCTGGGAATAGAAATAGAAGAAAGGGCTAAGGAAAATTGTAGGACCGGACTAAGGTGATCCAAAGAAACAAATAAAGCAATAGAATGTTGAGTAGAGGAATGTTTATCCTTTCGTATGGCAATGGAAAGATGCAAATCAAATGCATGTGGTGAAGATATTGGATTGCTTTCCGAGGCCGAAGATGGTGGTGGCAAAAGTGCTGGGACCTGATTTTGTGGACGTCAAGTATACACCTTCAGGGGTGGTGGAGAAATAGCAATAAGCATAACAGTAGGCTCTTCTGAAGTAGAAGAAAACACTGGTAGGGATAGATGTTGGTGGAACCAGTAACTCACTAGACAAAGATACTCCTACGGATGAAAAGTAAGGTTGCTTTTAAAAGAATGTGACATCAGCATTGACAAATATCTTGTGATTCATAGGATTAGAGCATCTATACCCCTTCTGGTTTCTAGCGTAGCCAAGGAAAATGCATTTGATGGCTTTGGGAGATAGTTTGTCCAAGCCCGGTTGGAGGTCATGGACAAAAGCTACACATCCAAATGAACAAAGGGGCAAAGGAAATAATGGACGATGTGGACGTAGAAATTGGATGGAAATTTTGTTTTGGACTACTGAAGATAGCATATGGTTAATAAGAAAGCAAGTAGTCAAAATTGCATCTCCCCAATATGTTTTAGGTACATGCATATGAAAAAGAATGGTGCGAGCATTGTTAAGAAGATGACAATTTTTGTGCCCAGCTATTCCATTTTGTTGAGTGGTGTATGCATAAGAAGTTTGGTGTTGAATCCCATTTGAGGCACAAAATGCATTTAACTCCTGCTGGACAAATTGTAGAGTATTGTTAGTGCGGAAAGAACAAATATCAGTAGAAAACTGTTTTTATTTCCTTATGAAAATTTTTGAAGACATACAAGATCTCAGACCGTTCCTTTAACAGAAAGTTGGTATGAGAAAAATCATCCATAAAGGTCACAAAATATCTATAACCAGTACGACTCTTGACTCTAAGACACCAAATAGTAGAGGGAACCAATTCAAATAAACTTGTACTAATTTTATTGACTCTTCTTGGAAACATTGATCTGTAGTGTTTTTCGAGCTAACAAGCCTCACAATTGGACAGGACCGATTATTGACTAAGAGGGAGAATTTGATATAGTTTTTGGAGAGAGGGATGTTCAAGCCTATAATGCCATTGCTGAGGACTTACCACATATGAAAGAGCTCTCGATCTTGGAACATCTAGGTAATACAGGCCATCAGCACCTTTATGGCCCCAACCAATCTTCTTCCTTGTAAAGAGATCATGAAAAATACAATAAGAAGGATAGAAGGTGACTGAGTAATTTAAAGACTTTGTAAGAGAACCAATTGATAGAAGATTTAAAGAAAAATTATCTATAAATCCCTCGATTGACCTGGACATACTTTTAAGTCCCTGGACCTTATGGATAGAATAAAACCTCCCTGACCTTATGGATAGAATAAAACCTCCCTGAACTGCAAATGGAGTTATTTTAAGATTCCTACTGTTTTGATGTTTGGTTACACATCTTTTATCTCTGGTTACACGTTTATGATTTTTGATTACAGGTTTTCAAATTTGGTTATGTATTTATGATTTTTGGTTACATGATTTTTATCTTGGGTTACATATTTGTGATTTTTGGTTACACATTCTTTATCTCTGGTTACATGATTTTTGGTTACATGGATTTCATCTCTGGTTACATGGATGAAATCAGGGATCTAAAAATAACTTTCTATGTAGTTCAGGGAGGTTTTATTCCATTCATGAGGTCCAGGGACCTAAAAGTAAGTCTAGGTCAATTGAAGGACTTGTAGATAATTTTCCTAAGATTTAATGAAAATTTAGGTACATAAAGAACTAAGAAAAGTGACAAAGAGGAAGTGGGTGATACAGAACCATAACCAGATACTGGCGATTGTCTACAATCAGCTAGAATGACAGGAGGGTGATTTTTTGAAATAAGAAATAAAAAGGAGGACAGTCTTGAGTCACCTGACATGTGATGTAGCGTTGAGTCAATGACCCAAGAGGAAGGTGCAAATGTCGTGGTAGATAAGAGAGCAGTGCTACCGAGGCAAAGGATGCTGTGGGAGGAGTCGAGGAAGAAAAGGCAGAAGATAGTTGAGTTGGGCTAAACAATTGCTTCAAGTCTGTCTAAGAAATAGTTAAAGTATCAGAAGCGACTTTAGTGGGTGCAATAGTAGTCTCAGCTCTCCCTGACTCTGGAACAATAACTCAGTTAGCCCAATTGGGCTTACCATGCTTCTCTCAGCATTTCTCCTCCACGTGATTAGTGCGGTCGTAGTAAGTACATTTTCGTTCATTGGAACTTGTCCCACAACCACGATCTCCCTTGGCCATGTCCACGACCGTAGTTGGATGAGGAATTGTGACCACGACTACTAGCAACAAGTGCCAAAGACTCCACAGAAATTATTTCAGATTTTGAAAGTGGAGCAGGAACTCACTGAAGACGAGAGATAATAGAATATAGAGAAGGAAAGGAGTCGCTATTAGGGCTGCAAACGAGTCGAGCTGCTTGCGAGCTACTCGAGCTCGACTTGAGTTCAAGCTCGACTTGACTTGGTTATTATCGAGTTCGAGTCGAGCTTGAGTAGCTTTTCGAGTCGAGCTCGAGTAGCAGGATACTCAGCTCAAAAGCTCGTGAGCCTACTCGAATATATATTTTTAATAATATTATTTTTATTTATAATATATATTAATATATATTATTAGAAAGAAAGGCTCGAACTTGAGCTCAAGTATGGCTCGGTTCATATTTGAGTTGAGTTGATCTCGAGCTTTGCCTATTTTTCACCGAGTCGGGTTCGAACTTGGGATATTTAGGCTCGATCGAGCTCGAGCCGAGTTTTGAGCCTGAGTATTTTGAGTCGAGTCGAGCTCGAGCTTTCAGTTACTCGACTTGATTCGGCTCGATTGCACCCCTAATTACTACCAAAAATCTAATCACGAGCAGAAGCAGACTCAGGAGGAAGGACAGCCAAAAACTGGATCATTTGGAACTCCTCGTGTTGCTGCTTCATCACTCTTACATTATACTTAATGGTTGATAAATATTGAGCTCATCCCAGAGCCTTTTGAACTTGGCATAGAAGTTGACCAAGGTTCCATCAGTATAGCATAGGGAAAAAAGTTGCTGGGATAACTCAAATACTCTAGATAGATTCTTGGCATGAGAATACATCTCCTTGAGAGCATTCCAAATTTCTTTAGCAATGTTTAGAAACACCATATTATAGCACTAATATCCGACTCCATATTGTTCAGCAACCAAGTGTAAACACATAAGTCCTCTTTGAGCCAATCTTTGTACTTCACATCATTATAAGGAGCTGGATCATCAATTAGAATGTGAAACTTGCCATATGCACTAACAAACTTTTTGAATGCTCGAGCCCATGCAAGGTAGTTTTTACCATTAAGCCCATACGAGTGGACTCTGATACAGGCCAGGCACTTGCGTGGCTACATCTAGAACCTCTGATTTCAGCAGATCATCGGCAGGGTAAAAGCAGTTTATCCTAATCAAGTACCAGTATTGTTCCCTGATTTCATTTTATATCAGTTTTTAATATCAGATCTATAGGATCAGATCTAAGAGTTATGATTTGTTTGGAAAATTTTTGAAATATCCCCATAAATCTGATCAGATCCGAACGATCCTATGGCGGGAAAATGCTGATTTTTTTTCAACTGGTATCAGAGTTGCGTTAGCAGTTCTTCAGATTTATTTTAGATCTAATTTCTTTTTATTTTATGATCTGATATTAAAGGATTTCAGATGTCACATCAGATGTAATTAGATCTGAAATTAGAAAATTAAAAATTTAGAATCATATCAATGATGTATGAGATACATGTCTAGACTAGGTATAGAACTATTCTATGTGTAGTCTAGTGTAGTTTTTCTTTTTGATATGATTAAATATGATTTTAGATCTCTTTTGTTTCTATTTTTTTGATGTTATAAATGTTATAATCAGATATGAAAAATAGAAAATTAAACATTTAATTGTTCATATGAGATATGATAGATGCATGCCTAGACTAGTTGTAGAATAGTTCTATGAATTTTCTAGAATAGATTTTATTTTGATACGATCAATTTAAATTTTATTTTTTAGATTTTATATGTGATATATTAGATCTGAAAGTATGCATTTATAATTTCATGAATGATACATGAGATGTATACAAATAATGCATGTTTATATCTATGATTCTATATGTGATATATGTAATAGATATTATTTTGTAGTATGGTATTTGTTTCTGATTAAGGCATTCCTCTTAGCCGTCCGGTCATAGGAGTAAGAAGGGTTTAAAGGCCCTCTCTTCCCATTTGATGGAATGCTCTTATAGTGTATAGGGGTGCTGTGCGTTTGTCCTTAATCAGAAATCGAAATTTACTTTTCTGCAAAATCCTAGATTCTGAAATCTTAGGATTTTTGGCATATTTCTATTTATGAACCTAAACTTAATTAAGAATTAAGATTATAAAATAAATTAGATTTAAAAATTATGAATTTTCAGATCTAAGACACCATAAATTTGGGTTCGAGTTTGGGTAGCTCGATTAGATTTAATGGTTGATCAAATCGAATCAAGAGTTGGTTAGGTGGGATCAAGAGTGCTTAGAATTGACCAGCCTAATAGGATTAAGTCTGGGTCAAGGTTGACTCACAGTAACATGTGGTCGACCAAGTTAAGATCTAATTTGGCTCTGCGGTTTGAGCCTGGATTATAAGCTAATCCGATTGGTTCTGGTTTGACAATTTGGTATCTAAGGTAAGTTTGGCAGATACGACCGACTGGTTTTTAATTAGGAACTACTCGACCTGAATGTGCTCTTGTCGAGTTAATGGCATATTCCTTCCACCGGTCTCACTTGGCCATTTGGATTGACCCAGTTCTAATTAGAGGTGGCTAACAATTTGAGCTAATCCATGCCACTAGGTTAGCATAATTGTTATGACTAAGTCAAGTTTAAAAAGACTAAAATTAAATCTTCCTAAAAAAATATTAAGTTATAGGTCTTCGACCATTGTAGATGTGTGGATCCTTCTCGGGGTTGATTGTTCTTGGCTGGTTACAGTGGTTCAGTTGCACCGAAAAGACGCAACTATGTCTATTAGGCATTGGATGCTATGGATTGGAGGATGGGTTGGGCTCAATATTTCGGATACGGTAAGTGATCCAATCAGGAATCTAATTCGTGCAAATGGTGGGTCTGACTTAACTAAGAAGTGGAGCAATATTCCGATCATGGTGAGCTTCATGAATTAGAGATTAGTTTTGGGTGCACCATGATTAGAGAATCATTGGACAAGAGTTGTCCACTCATCGGTTGACTCATCATCAATAACTGTTAAGTGAGGTGATAAGCCAGTTGGTGGGACCGCACCATCTACTAGAAATCCATGATTGTGGAGATTTTCGCATATCTGTCAAGGGAGTGTAGGGATCCAAGAAAATAGTTGGAGCCTAATTTATTTAAAAAGAAAATTTTTAAATAAATTGGTCAAGTATAATTACAAAATCTAACTCGAAATTTTGACTCTCTACGGAAAAATGTCTGCGTCAAATCCACTAGCCCATATCTTGGACACCCACAGACTGATCGGATCCAATTACAAGGATTGGCTCCAGAACTACAAAATTATTTTGGGTTCTGAAAAGTTGACTCATGTATTGGATCAGGACCCTCCATCTTACCAGCCTATCCATCCGCTGAACAAAAAGCATCTCTGGAAAAGTGGACGGACGAAGACAATAAAGCTAAGTACTATATATTTGGCTCAATGTTTGATGAGTTTCAACGCCAACATGAGGACATCAAAATTGCTTGCCAAATGTTGGCTCACCTATAAGAGTTATTTGGTGAGGAGAGTCGTGCAGCCAAGTATCAAGTCATAAGGAGACTTTTTAAGGCTCAAATGCGTGATGGGCAGTCAGTCCAAGGTCATTGTCTGATGATGATCAAGGACTTAGAGGAGCTTGAGAAGCTTGGTGTCAAGCTAGATAGGGACTTGCAAATTGATGTGATCTTGCAATCCTTGACTGATGCATATGGGCAGTTCGTCATGAACTTTCATATGCATAAGATGCAATGTACCTTAGTAGAATTGATGAATATGCTGGTTACTGCTGAGCTTTCTTTGAAAGATTTAAAGGGCTCGGTGTTTGCTGTGGAGCGGACTTTCTTCAAAAGAAAGTTTTTTGGAAAGAAGTCTGTGAAGAAGCAGAAAATAGATGGAGGGAAGAAAAAGGGAGAGCCGAAGAAGAAGGCCGCTAACAAAGAAAAATGTTTCCATTGTAATACAGACGGCCATTAGAAGTGGAACTGTCCTTTATACCTGACCAGCTTGAAGAATAAGGGGGCAAGTCCTTCTGGAGGTATGCTCGTAATTGAATCTAATCTAACGGTTTTTTCTATATTCAGTTGGGTGCTTAACTTTAGTTCTAGTGCTCATCTGTACACTTCTATGCAGGATCTTGAGGAGAGCAGGAGGCTCAGGGATGGTGAGATGATCCTATGCATCGGAAACGGAGCAAGAGTTGCTGCTGTGGCTGTGGGAACCTATCCTCTTCGACTACCATCAAGATTAGATTTAGTACTTAGGGACTGTTATTATGTGCTTGCAGCAAGTAGGAATTTGATTTTTGTTTCTTATTTAGCACAGGAAGGCTATGTAATTAGCTTTTTTAAGGACCATTATAATATTCTTTTTGAAAGAAATAAAATTGCAAGTGATTTTCTTATTAATGGTCTCTACCATTTATATATTGATGTTTTTGTTTTCAATATCGAGCAAAACGTAAATGCCATAGGATCAAAGCGACCTAGAGATAGTCTAAATGATAGATATCTATGGCATTTTAGGCTAGGTCATATAGCGAAAGACAGGGTTAACAAATTGGAGAAATCCGGGCTATTGAGTTCGTTGACTTTCGAGTCATCTAATTTATGAATCATGCCTTCATGGCAAAATGGCCAAGCTTCCTTTTATAGGACATGGAAAAAGGGCCACAGACCTACTTGCCTTGGTATACACAAATGTGTGCGGCCCATTTGATATGCCGGCCAGAGGTAATTATATCTACTTCATCACCTTTACCAATAATTTATTTCGGTACGGGTATGTGTATTTGATGCGACATAAGTCTGAAGCCTTTGAAAAGTTCAAGGAATTCAGACTTGAAGTAGAAAAACAAATAGGAAAATTCATTAAGGTTCTTCGATCAGATCGAGGAGGTGAATACCTTAGTTGGGAATTCATGGACTATCTTAAAGATGATGGCATAGTCTCACAATGGACTCGACCTGGAACATCTCAACGAGATTTCAGAATGGAGAAATCGGATCCTACTAGATATGGTTCGATCCATGATGAGCTTCACTGACCTTCCTAATTTTCTTTGGGGATAGTCTAATGACCATAATATATTTATTGAATAGGGTTTCTTCTAAAATCGTTCCTACCACACCGTATGAGATATGGCATGGTAAGAAACCAAGTCTGAGTCACCTCAGAATTTGGGTTGTCCAGCCCATGTTAAGAGACAATAGGCAGACAAGTTAGAGTCTAGATCCTTTAGAGCTTGATTCATAGGATATCCTAAAGAGTCATTAGGATATTATTTCTATCTTCCAGAAAATCACAATGTGTTTGTGAGTCGACATGCCATTTTTCTTGAAAAATAGTTCATTCAAGATGGTAGCATCGGAAGATAGATTAGGCTTGAGGAGGTCTCCGAACAACGAGCTAAGGAATCTATGGAACCCAATCAGATTAAGCCAGTCCAAACACTACCTCCATCTCGAAAATCAACTAAGATTTTTCGTCCTCTTGAAAGGTACTTAGGTACAATTTTAAAGGATATTGTGAAAATATTTCTCATAGAAAATCGGGTTCATGGTGATGATCCCAAGACCTATAACGCGGTGATATCAGATATCGACTCCGAGAAATGGTTAGAGACAATGAGGTTAGAAATTGATTCAATGTGCTCGAACCAAGTCTGGACCTTGGTAGATCCACCTGAAGGTATGGTACCTATTGGGTGTAAATGGATCTTCAAGAGAAAGATAGTTGCCGATGGAAATGTAAAGACATTCAAAGCAAGGCTCGTAGCGAAAGGGTATAGTCAACGTGAAGGCATTGACTATCACGATACTTTTTCGCCAATAGCCATGTTCAAATTCATCCGCATATTGCTTGCTGTTGCAGCCTATTTCGATTATGAAATATGGCGGATGGATGTGAAAACGATGTTCTTAAATGGATATCTTGAGGAAGATATCTATATGGAATAGCCACATGGTTTCACATTCAGTGATGGTGATCATAAGATATGCAAGCTGCAAAGGTCCATATATGGACTTAAGCAAGCATTTCGAAGCTGGAATGCTCGTTTCAATGATGTGATTAAATCATTTGGTTTCATCAAAAAAATGAGGAGCCGTGTGTATTCAAAAAGGTTAGTGGGAGCGCTGTTGTCTTCTTCGTACTATACGTGGATGTCATCCTCTTAATTGAGAATGATATTCCCATGTTGACCATGATCAAAATATGGTTGTCTAAAAAGTTCTCTATGAAAAACCTAGGAGAAGCATCCTTTATTCTGAAAATTAAGATCTATAGAGATAGACCGAATAGGATGCTAAGACTTTTACAGAAGATGTATGTAGAGGAGATGCTAAAGAGGTTAGCATGGAAAACTCCAAAATGAGTCTTGTATCCTTTAGACATGGCATTCATCTCTCCAAGAAGATGTGCCCTAGTACACCTGAGAAGATTGAATGCATGAGCAAGATCTCTTATGCTTGGGCAATAGGGAGCCTCATGTATGCCATGCTATGTACACGATCTGATATTGCCCATGCTGTGAGTGTCAAGAGCACATATCAGTCGAATCCAGGCGAAGAGCACTGGACTTCTGTGAAATGTATCCTTAAGTACTTGAGAAGGACTAAGGATATGTTTTTAGTTTTTGGTAATAGAGAACTCCAGGTCCAGGGGTTTATAGACTTGGACTTTATGTCTGACATAGATGATCAAAAGTCGACATCTGAAAGTCTGTTTATATCCAATGGTGGTGTTGTTAGCTGGAAGAGTTCTAAGCAGACGGTGATAGCAGACTCCATTATGGAAGTAGAATACATCGCTGCGTCGGAAGTTGCAAAGCAAGCATTTTGGTACAAGAAGTTTGCCGTAGAGCTCAAAGTGATGCCATCGGATGCTGTCCCTCTGTACTGCGACAACAATGGTGCTATAGCCCTAGCTAAGGAGTCGAGGTCTCACTAGAAATCCAAGCACATCGAGTGGTGATTCCACATGATCCGCGATTATCTTGAGAAGGGATATATTAAGATCAAGAGAGTCGACACTGCAGACAATATGGCTGACCCACTAACGAAGCCATTGAGCCAGCAAAAGATTGAAGTCCACTTAGAGAAGATGGGACTTAGATTTGTAGCCAATTGGCTTTAGATCAAGTGGGAGATTGTTAGATGTGTGCCGTAGAAGATAGATTGGCTAAACACTTGTAATACACTTCTAGGGGCAATTTTATAATTTTAACTATAAATTAATAAAAGTATTATTTTTCTATTATTGTGTATTTAAAGTGTCTGTGATACATCCTTTGAGTTAATGGTAATGATAATTCATATTTTCAAAAGTTGAAAATTTAAGACATGAATTTTTATAATTAACTCAAACTGCTTCTGATCGTAGGATCATCACGAGTATGGTGATTGATCTGGAAAGTTGGTGTACAATCGCTTTCTTAAGATGAGTCTTGAGTCTACGGTGTAGAGACACCGGAGCGAGAGTATAGGTACTCGTTAGAGAACAAGGGCATTGAGTGTGACCACCTCGAGTAGTCATAAGTGAGTCTATCTTTTCGTCGATGACTGGCTCAATGCTGTAGTGGTGTGTCTGGTTCTTTGACCTGAGGTGCATCGGCAATTCTTCTTGAGGGTGTTATAGTTTGACTACATCATAACTTGGTCTTCTAGCCATTCGAAATCCTGAGGTGTATATTGGCTATAGCATGTTCATTGTAGGAATTGGATTGCACCAATATGGGATCTATCTACCTCGATAGATGAGTAGCCTTATGATGATCGTGAGATTGAGTCCATAAGTCCATGGCCATGATAGTGTGAAGATGATAGAAAGAGTTTCTATTAGGGTTTCACATCGGACTTGAATCAAATGATTAATTCATATGACGGTTATTGGGTTTGATGAGTTCACCTTAATTCTAATCCTATCGGATCTTAAGATAAAATAATCCAATCACACAAGTAGCTGCACCAAGATGTTCGTTTTCAGTTCTGATGGGTTGCCACCATATACTGCTAGTATCACTGGTGGATTTTGGGAGCAATTAAAATGATCATGATGATCGATCATTTTAATTGTATGAATCAGAAAAATTTTGATCCATCGAAAGGTGTTTCGATGATGTCGATGATGGAGATAGTGACATATCTTATTACCATATGGAACTGAATCTAACTAGGTCACACAAACAAGGGTTTGGGTCTGAAAGTGATTAATCGCGCTAACCTAGTTCGATTGATTTGGATTAGATCTAATTAGGTTCAAGGAAATCGTGCTAGCGCCAAAGTGTTCGGGCCTATCCATCTATGGCACCACCTATGGAGGATTCTAGGGGTCTCTAACCTGATTGGATTAGGTGACATCACTACACTAATTAGATTAAGATCTGATTGAATCGAGCAATATCATTGGTTGAAGTGATGTGGCACTGCATGGCGCAGCAGGGTCTATTTAAATCCTATCTGCGCCTAGGGTTTCATATATTGCGTCCATCCACCATGCCACAAGGCTGCCCCTCCTCTTTTCCACGCCTCCCTTTGGTCCTCTCTCTCCCCTTTCCACGCCTAACAAGTTGGGCGAATCCAGCAAGGAAGATCAAGCTTTGGCGCAAGGATTAGGAAGACATACGATGTATTCGTGAGACGAGCGCGCTGCCTTCATCGCTTGTTTTGAAGGCTCTATGAATCAAATCCAGATCTGATTTTTGGTAATCAGATCTAGAAGGAGATCACATCCAGATCTTGTCCGAGTGGACTCCGATAGAGGCCAGACGCTTGTGTGGCTACATCAGAACTCCGGATTTCAGCAGATCATCGGTAGGGTAAAAGCAGTTTACCCTAATTAAGTACAAGTATTGTTCCCTAATTTTATTTTATATTAGTTTTTAATATCAGATCTATAGGATCAGATCTGAAAACTCTCAGATCTGATTAATATTTGTTTGGAAAACTTTTGAAATATCCCCACAAATCTGATCGGATTTGAACGATCAGATTGGTGGCTACTGCGACTGGACATTAGGATAGTGGCGGTGACAAGCATCTACTGATCTACTGGACATGCGACAAAGAAAGAGAGCAGCGAACAGGAAAGATAAGAAATTTGTGGTTATTGATTTGAGTAAATAGCAGCATTGAATAGGAAAGAGCAGCGATGAGGACTGCTGTAGCGGATAGAGAAGACCGGGGCCGACTGGATAGAGACTCGATGGCGGTGAGGACTGCTGTAGGATAGAGGATGGCAGCTAGGATTTCTCCTTCTCCTTTGGCTTTGATACCATGAAAGAATAATTAGGAAAGTGATAATTGTATATATCTTTCATGTTACAAAAAGCTCTACATATAAAGTATCAAGAGTCTAGATATAATGAACCTTATAATAAAGATCTAGATACAATGAATCATATCAATTCTATTATCTAATTGATATATTTTCTAAATAAGATTATTCATCATAATTTTTTGGTTATAGTGAATAAGGAAAAAGAGGAAGAATAAGGAACTATACAAAAATCCTATAATTAGATGAGAGATTTTAGGGCATTTCCAACATTAGCAATAGGAGGTAGAGGAAGAACTACACCAGTCTATTTGCCATCATGCAGAGTGAAGATGAATTTCTTCAAACTATCAGCCGATTCAATGCTAAATTGCTAGAGGTGCGCGAGTTGGATCACTTTATCTCTGTAACCATAGCAATGAACGGGCTGAAGAGATTGTCCTTTAGCATTTTGCTAGAGAAAAGGCCTTCTAGAAATCAAGTCAAGCTTCTGTCCTTAGCGATTAAGATCATTGTGATTATTTGACATAATTATATAGCTACCATATTTGTTTGGATACAATTGTAAAGCTACCATAGTAGCCTTTCTACTTTTTGTGTATTTATAGAGCTGTATTCATGAAGTTGAGAATGAGAAATACAATATAATTCCTTTCTCTTCTCTTTATTCAACTGCATCACCATGGGAACTGGAGTTCGAAACATTCTACTCAGTAATAATAGCACAAGTCTCAGCATAAGCCCGCAGTCGACCTCAAAGATGCCTGACAACCGAAAATGGTGCCACTGACAAGCTACTTTCATCGTCCGAAGTCAATAAGTCACTTCGGATGTGAGAGTGGGGACAAGTGTTGAGGCATGAGTCATTTTTTTGAAGCCATTTTTCGCCAACTAGGGCACTTCGGCTTGGAACCAAGGTGACTTGAGCCACATCATAGCTCCATCCTGAGGAGTAGCGCAAATCTACGACCCCGGATGTTGACCGAGCTTCCCACCAGGTAAAGATCAATGTAATAGACCTCCGAGTTCAACTCATCAAAAAGCCAACTCGGATAATGCTGCCTAGAGGATTATGACCTCATTTATGCTCAATCAATCTGGGATTAGAATTGAGGTGGCAGCCTAATGCTATGCTAACCTCATGTCACCAGCCATCTCAATGGCTAGGTCAAGTTGATAGAATCTCCCAATGGCTTCTAGAATATGGACAACTGCTGCTTACGACTAACAACCATGATTTGCAGGTTAGTGGGTGGATTCCCTATCCTAATGGCCTATCAGATTAAGGCTTAACAACTTGGCGAATCAGGGTATAACGGCGTACGAGGATCTAGGTGTAATAGCCTACAGCTCCATTTGTATAAAAAGATGACCAGGGGACCCTAAGGTAAGCAACTGCGCACATAGAGAACGATGCCCACACTCCCATTCTTCTGTCTTTTCCTTTATTTCTTCCCTACTCTCAAGCTCTGGGTAAGCATCAGAGGGTCCCCAATTGGAGCACCTTTGATGCATGCGGACTTCCATTATAAGTTCCTTCTAGGAGGAAGTGCCTCTTCTCCAGGATCGAGCTCTACAGCGGCAGGTGATCGATGCCAGTTTAGAGACTTGCAGCAACACCTGTCAAGTGTCAAGTCATCCATGGGAGCTCCTATCTTTGGGATTGACATGCAATCTTCCATTAGTGGTAGAGGAACTATTGACTTATAAAGGAGGGAAAGGAGTTTATGATCAATGCCTTTAAAACACAAAAAAATATATACGTTGTGATCGTTGCCTAAATATAGGGACTTGTTAATGCCTGCAAAAAAAAAAAAAATTGATGATGTTGATGAATCAAGAAGCCAATGCTACACTAAAGTGGCTGAGCCCTTTAGAGGCCCTGAAACCATATTGGAAAGTTGAGACAAGTCAATTGTTTAAGTTTCCAAACTTGTTTGAGGTAAAGAGGCTGCCTCCTAGAAGAGCAACTGAACACGAGATTTAGCTGGTTGGTGATCCACCTTTGCCTAGCATGCATATCTGTCACAACTAGGTGATGGAGAATGAAGGGACTAGTAGGCAGGTCACAAGGCTACCGGACCAAGGCATGATCAAGCCTAGGAGCTGATGCTTTAGATTTTTTGTGGTATTAGCACCATAGAAAATGGTGGTTAGAGGTTGTGCATTGACTACCTTTCTCTAAACAAGATCGCCATCAATAACAAATACCCTCCATCCTGAGCTGTTGATTTGTTGGACCACCTCAAGCATGCATACTATACCAAATTGGACTTGAAATCTAGTTACCATTAGGTCCAAGTTTGCAAATAAGACACCTAGAAGACAGCTTTCAAGATAAGGCAGGACTTGTTTGAGTGGCTGGTCATATAGTTTGCTTTATGCAATGCCTCTGTTACCTTCATGAGCTTGATGAACAGGTGCCACGGCCTTTTATTGAAGACTACATGATTGTCTACCTTGATAATATTCTGATCTGTGGCAATACTTGGGAACAACATGGTGAATATGCTATGAAGGTTTGAAGGTGCTGCAAGAAAACAAGATGCAGTGGAACCTGAAGAAGTGCAAGATTGAAAGCCGTCTTTGGTGTACCTAAGTTCTGTGGCTGGTGGAGGCATGTAAAAAATTGATCCAGAAAATGTGATGGTCATAAAAAATTGGTCTAGACCCAAGATGATGGCTGAGATCTTGAGCTTCACAAGTGCGTGCCGGTATGTTAGAAAATTTATTCGCACTTCTCAATTATCATAGCATGCTTACACGGTTTGACAAAAGCAAATCAGAAATTTTGAATGATTGAAGAAACATGAAGATACTTTTCTCATTACCCAATTTACAAAGAGCCTTTGAGATCAAGATCGATCCATCAGGATATGCATTAGGAGTAGTCTTCATGCAAAATCGAAAACCAGTAGCATATCACACAGATATGTTCCAGACAAGTTGTATGCCTATGTCAGGTTGTCAAGTATTCATGATCATTTTTGCTTGACGAAGAGACAATTATGCATTCAAATGGGAAGCCACTTCAGTTTCTCCACGCGTAATCCAAGTCGCGGCAGGCTCGACATATGAAGTGGATGTCTTATATGTAACAATTCAATTTGGTGATTATATATAAGAAAGGAGCTATGAATAATTTGTTGAGTTCGGTGCATAAAGCGGAAGCATGGATTTCAAAGCAAAATATGAAATCAAAATAAACCAAACCCAAAACCCTAGGACCACCTTATTAGCAATTAAATCATATAACATGCATTTGTAATATAAAAGAAAGTATTAGAACATACTTCTTATCGCTAAACCTTAAATTAACCCTGATTGTTGGTAGTAGTCTGTCAGGGGTTCCACCAGGTGCCAACGTGTTCACCCTCCAACGTTGATCCACACAGAGACTTGATCAAGACACTAGCACCTCTGATTAATATAATTAAAATTCTTGTAATAAGAACTTTAATTAAATGGGCAAGACCTTCTTAAACCTTTGTCACCTTCCTTGCCTTTCCTTATCTATCTTTTTTTTTTTTTGTCTTCTTAATTTTCCTTCCTAATCTCTTAGTCTTAGGATGACTTCTTGTCCTTATAAAGACAAGGTTTAGACAAGAGAAAGGCAGAAAGAAAATTGGACAAAAAGGAACTCTTGTGAGAAAGAAAAGATAAAGCTCACATCTACGGACTCTTGATGTACACCTTTATTTATAATGTACGTAAGGATGCCAACAAAAATCTCACGCCCTTTTCTTTTCCATTTCTCACACCCTATCAGCCAATCTCACGCCTTATTAAAAAAAAAATGAGATATAGACTTAGTCCAAGAGGTGCCTTAAAGCAGAAAGACACTTCGGACTAATTCTACGTATTTTTTTTATGAAGAGCCGCGATGCTTCATCCTTGGCGCCACCCTTTTCATCCATTAGATCATGATACAAAGCCATCCAATGGCACTAAAAAGGGACGCCCATTTAGCAAGAAGGCGTGGAAGAATACTTTGAATATTCAAAGTCCCAAGAGCTTTTGACTTGGTCTAAGAGACGTCAAGGAGTAGGCGACAAGGTATCTTGGGCGACAAAACAACATGGGCGAAAAAATTTAAAAGGAAAAGAAGTCTTTTATTTGTAGGACTCTTCTGTGCCCCATATCTGATGTCCACGCCAATTAAGAAAAATTACGTGACATACTATATGGGAAAAGTCAAAGAAGGTAGGCGCCATCTTATTCTATGCGCCAAAGAATCCCTTGCGCATGAAATACTTCCCACGCGCAAGAGAGAGACTCTCTGGCACATGGGATGCTGGTAGGTGGTGCCCAATCTGAAGTCCAATCAATCTAGGTTAATCCAACTCAAGACCAAATCCTATTTGGCTCAAATCGGATCTAAATTAGCCCAAATCGAAAGCTGATTCGAATCCCGGTGCTAGGGTTTGCTATATGTGCTAGCATATTCATCTTGCAAACATGGTCTAATCTAATTAGACCCTTAATCAATTCTCTGTGTGTGACCCATTGGGTTCCACATCTAATCAGCAGTGAGTCAGGGTGTGATTTGACCTAATCTGGTTAGAACTCAACCAAACCGATTTAGGTCAAAACTAGCCAACCCAATTTGACTTAATTTAGAATACTTTCTAATTTAATGATCAAATTAAAATTTTAACTTGATCGAACCCACAAGACATGATTGACGTCTAGCAACGTATCATGACTATCCGAAAGATGTGAAATTTTGATGGAAATATCAAACATACCCTTCAGTGAAATTTACCATGCAACTAGGTCCTTCGATCTCCCTGCATCCTGAATATGACTCTGGGTATGGAAATATGTCAACCCTAATATCATATTCATTTCACTTTCAATCTTATGATAATGATTCATTTAATGAAACATTAGAAATCATTTCTAATTTTCATCATGCTTTGATCAAAGTCTTCTTGAATCATTATTTGTTAGAAGTAGGTAGGATGCTATTTTCTCTTACCAGGAGTGATCGATTCCTTGTTAACCTACTCACAATCTTCATATATATAATTTACCATATCCAGATCATCCCTTACATAACTAAGTCATGAATGAGTATGAACCAAAATATGAATTTATATATATAAGATTCTATGGTAGTTTCAGGTGAAAGGATTACATGCACAAATTCCACTATGAGAACCATCTATTGACATGTAGATAAGACTTCATTAGATATTCTCAATTTGGATCAATTTAGTGAACTCATTATCTAATGAGCACCCACATTCTTGTATTAGTGTCATATACAAGTTATCGTGAGATCAATCATCCTCTCATTTGAGCATACAAAGAATGTACTAGTCTTATCGAAAAACATTGATTCCTAACTCAATGTCCCATTGATTAGGAATATTTAAATTAGGGTTTTAAGATTTTAGGTCTCACTAGTATGATCTCATCATAATCCTAAAATCAGTCCTAATTTATAGGGTTCATCATAATCTTAAATAAATAATAAGATACTACATATGATGAAATAAATGCCTTTTATTAGAAATGTCATTACATGAGTCTGGAAGACAGAACACCCCAAAAATAAATTGGCTTTAGCGCATATTCCTTTCAATCTCCCACTTGCACTAAAGCCAATCGCCCTTATGTTTTAATCCCATACAATCAAGATGGCGATCAAACAGTTGCTGTGGTAAAGTCTTAGTGAATGGGTCTGCTATGTTCTTTATATCTACTCGTTCTATGATCACATCTTGTCTTTCAATAATTTTTTGAACAAGATGGAAGCATCTCAGGATGTGTTTGGATTTATGATGAGACCTTAGTTCCTTTGCTTGAGCTATAGCTCCAGTATTATCACAGTAAAGTGGTACTGGATTCTCAATTTCAGGAATAACACCTAATTCAGTGAT
Source organism: Cocos nucifera (assembly GCA_006176705.1). Lineage (NCBI taxonomy): Eukaryota > Viridiplantae > Streptophyta > Magnoliopsida > Arecales > Arecaceae > Cocos > Cocos nucifera. The sequence goes on from QRFJ01000594.1 coordinate 42,089, forward strand.
GAACTTCTTCATCCAAACAGCTTCCTTGGCGGCTTCACTTACAGCTATGTATTCTGCTTCAGTGGTTGAGTCGGCTACAGTTGGCTGCTAAGTACTCTTCCAACTCACTGCTTACCATTCAGAGTAAAGACATACCCTGAAATGGATTTGCTATCATCTGCGTCTGATTGAAAACTAGAGTCAGAATATACTTCCAGTTTAAGATCAGAACCACCATATACAAGAAAAATATCTTTAGTCCTTAAGTACTTAAGAATATTTTTCACAACTTTTCAATGATCCTCTCCTGGATCAGCTTGAAATCTACTTGCAATGCCTAAAGCATAAGCAACATCAGGCCTTGTACATAACATGGCATACATTATTGATCCCACAGTCGAAGCATAAGGAATAGAACACATTCTATCTCTCTTCTGGTGTCTTTGGAGACATCTTTTTAGAGAGATGTATGCCTTGACTCATGGATAAATAACCTCTTTTACTCCCATCCACACTGAATCTTTTCAGTATTAAGTCAATGTACCTTGATTGGGACAAGCCTAGCATCCTCTTAGATCTATCTCTATAGATCTTTATTCCTAGTATATAGGATGCTTCTCCCAAATCTTTCATGGAAAACTTATTTGATAGCCATAATTTGACTGATTGTAACATTGGGATATCATTCCCAATGAGGAGTATGTCATCTACATACAGAACCAAGAATACTATTGTTCTCCCACTAGTTTTCTTGTACACACATGGTTCATCCACATTCTTGATAAAACCAAACTCTTTTATTGTTTCATCAAAATGGATGTTCCAACTCCTTGATGCTTGCTTTAATCCATAAATGGATCTCTTAAGTTTGCATATATGATTTGGTCTCTCATTTGACTCAAATCCTTCTGGCTGTGACATATAGACTTCCTCCTTAAGAAAATCATTAAGGAAGGCAGTCTTTACATCCATTTACCATATTTCATAGTCGTGGTATGCTGCTATAGCAAGCATAATCCGAATAGATTTGAGCATGGCAATAGGTGAAAATGTTTCATCATAATCAATCTCTTGTTTTTGCCTAAAACCCTTAGCCACCAATCTGGCCTTATAGGTTTCAATTTGACCATTTGCTCTAATCTTTTTCTTAAAAATCCATTTGCATCTAATAGGATTTATATCCTCTGGTGCATCCACCAAAGTCCATACTTTGTTGGTGTGCATGGATTCTATTTCGGATTACATGGCAGCCAGCCATTTGTAAGAGTCTTTACTTTTGACTGACTGCTTCCGTATAGGTCAGAGGTTCGTCATTCTCAATGACTTGGGCTTCATTGTTCTCAATAATGAACCCATACCTAATAGGTGTATTTCTTACTCTTTTAGACCTACGGATAGGAGTTATGTGTTCTGGTTCTTTTATGTGATTATATGGTTGAGAAATTTCTATTTGATTTTCTTGAACTTCACTAAGTTCAATATTTCTGCCACTGCCCTTTTCTAGGATAAATTCTTTTTCCATGAAAATGGCATGCCTACTTACAAATACCTTTTGTTCAGTAGGATGGTAGAATAAATATCCTATACTATTTCTAGGATATCCAATAAATAGACATCTGTCTGATCTAGCATCAAGTTTATGTCCAAAGTTTCTTTTGACATAAGCTGGACAACCCCATATCTTAAGATACTTAAGATTAGGTTTCTTACTTCTCCATATGTCATATGGAGTACTAGATACAGATTTAGAAGGTACTCTATTCAAGATGTAAATTGCAGTCTCCAGAGCATGACCCCAGAAGGAAATAGGTAATTCAGTGAAGCACATCATGGACCGTACCATATCTAATAAGGTATGATTTTTTCTTTCGGCTACACCATTTAATTGCGGTGTATAAGGAGGTGTCCATTCAGAGAGAATCCCTTTAAATTTAAGATAGTCAAGAAACTCACTAGATAAGTATTCTCCTCCTCGATCAGATCGAAGGATTTTTATACATTGTCCAGTTTGTTTTTCGACCATACTTTGATACTCTTTAAATTTATCAAAGGCTTCTAATTTATGTTTTTCATAAGATACACATATCCAAACCTAGATAAATCATCAGTGAATGTTATAAAATAAGAGTATCCTCCTCTGGCTTGAGTTGTCATAGGACCACATACATCCGTATGTACAAGTCCTAATAACTCATTTGTCCTTTCTCTATGTCCACTAAATGGAATCTTGGTCATTTTACCCATGAGGCATGATTCACAAGTACCTAGTGATTCATAATCAAAAGGATCAAAGAATTTTTTTTTGTATAACTTGTTAATCCTAGCCTCACTAATATGACCTAATCGACAATGCCAGAGTAAAGTATTATTTATGTCATCTCTCTTACGTTTTCCATTTTCATCAATATGAAATATATTATTATCCAAACATAGAGTCAACAAACCATTGCTAAATATGCCAAAACAAATAATTTCATTAGAATATTTGATTGAGCAACCTTCGCTCGTTACATTAAGACTATAACCTTGTTTTAATAACAAGGGTATAGATATAATATTTCTAATGATCTTAGGCATATAATAACAATTTGTAAGCTCTAAGATCTTCCCATAAGGTAACTTCAATATTTTTGTCCCTACAGCTTCTGCCTGGATAGATTCTCCTCCAGCGCCATAGAGCTTGAAGTCACCTTTCTTCAAACTCTTAATTTTCTGCAGCCCCTGCAAAGATTTGCAGATATGAAAAATCACAGCCGGTATCTAATACCCAAGAATTTGAAATGGAAGAATTTAATGATAATATAGTATGTATCTCATACATACCTTTTGGTGCATTATTTGCACCAGACTTCATGGTTGCAAGGTAAGCCTTGCAATTTCTCTTCCAATGACCTGCTTTGCTGCAGTGAAAATAGGTCGTTTGTCCGGAGACCTTCTTCCCCTTTTTCTTCTTATTTATACCACTTTTAGGATTCAACCTTCTTTTTGAACCCTTTCTGCCTGCCTTCTTCTTAGAGATCCCATCCACAAGAAGAAGAGGAGCCTTATCTTTCTTGATATGGCTTTCTGCTGTCTTGAGCATATTTAACAGCTCAGGCAATGAAGAATTCAATTTGTTCATGTGATAGTTCACGACAAACTGAGAAAATGATTCTAGGAGTGATTGCAGGATCAAATCCTGATTTAACTCCCCATCCATAACAAAACCTAATTGACTTAATCGAGTGATTAGGTCAATTACCATCAAAACATGATTTTGTACGGATGTTCCTTCTATCATTTTTGCACGAAATAATTGCTTTGATATCTCATATCTAGCAGTCCTACTATGTTCTCCATAAAGCTTTTTTAGATTGAGCAATATGGATTGAGTGTCCATGCTATCATGTTGTCTCTGTAATTCATTATTCATAGAGGCAAGTATGATGCATTTGACAGTAAAGGAATCATTTTGCCACATCTTGTATGTGGATTTATCTTCATCTGTGGCATCATTTCCTAATGGCTCAGGATCAGGGGTGTCAAGAATATAGGAGAGTTTTTCTTGATTGAGTACTATTTTAAGATTTCTCAACCAGTCAACATAATTTTGACCAGTCAATTTATTTGAATCCAAAATTGAACGTAATGAAAGTGAAGAAGCCATTTAATCTACATAATAAAGAACAATACATAAGCAGACAATTCATGATGACAAACATAATTAAATTAGGACTTTAATTTAATTATGTCTCCCACTAAAAATCATAACCCTCTTATTGATTTTCTTAGTGAGAATAAGATCCTAATTCCTTATAAAAAGTCTTGTGGTTGCACAACAAACTTGTTATAAGTTCAAAGGTAGGAAACTCTTTCCAATTGTATTTTATGCAACTCTCAAAAAACTTTTGCCTCTAAAACATTAAAAGCCTTGTGTTAACACAACAAACTTTAATGTTTTAGTTTAAGTAGAACCCTTCATTTCTATACAATTATAATGAAATATAACTACTTTTGTAGTTACACAACAAAGTAGTATATTCAAAATGCTGTAAGCATCTCAATGCACTAGATTAATATTACATCATTCCTCATAATAGATCTTGTGTTTATACAACAGAACTAATATGGTTCAGGACATAATAAGAAACTAGTATGAAGGAAGGTCTTAATGTAGTGAATATAATACTAAGCATTTCAATCTGGAATTAAATTAATCGAATCGGCCACGTAAATAGGAGAGAAATGGGAGTCCCTCCGTTGCTTTCCTTAGACACCAATAAATTTGGCCAGGTCAGACAACGGAACCAATTAAAAATCATGTTCTCTTTATCAATCATGAACTAATTTTCCTAGACACCGATAGATCAATTAGACATCCTGACTGATTCAGCTATAGATTAATTACACTACAATTTAATATAATTTTTCATAGAGGGATTTAAAAAAGGTCTCGATTTACATACTGATTTAAATCAAACTAAATGCCCAATAGCATTAAATATATATCTATTAACATGTATAATTATTCTAGGACAACCATCATTATATATTGAATACTCTTCACTATATCAGGGCAACCTTTACAGAATAATTTATACAACATAATCTCATTATGATAAGTAAAAGAATATGATCTCATCATATAAATAGAAACATGCTAAAAATATTATACCATATTTTTCATTTATGCTTTTATGTTATAAGCAAAGCATTATATGATATAACCTAATAAGGCTTGCTCTAATACCACTGTTGAGTTCGGTGCATAAAACGGAAGCATGGATTTCAAAGCAAAATATGAAATCAAAATAAACCAAACCCAAAACCCTAGGACCACCTTATTAGCAATTAAATCATATAACATGCATTTGTAATATAAAAGAAAGTATTAGAACATACCTCTTATCGCTAAACCCTAAATTAATCCTGATTGTCGGTAGTAGTCTGTCAGAGGTTCCACCAGGTGCCCACGTATTCACCCTCCAACGTTGATCCACACAGAGACTTGATCAAGACATCGGCACCTCTGATTAATATAATTAAAATTCTTATAATAAGAACTTTAATTAAATGGGCAAGACCTTCTTAAACCTCTATGTCACCTTCCTTGCCTTTTCTTATCTATCTTTCCTTTTCTTTTGTCTTCTTAATTTTCCTTCCTAATCTCTTAGTCTTAAGATGACTTCTTGTCCTTATAAAAACAAGGTCTAGACAAGAGAAAGGAAGAAAGAAAATTGGACAAAAAGAAACTCTTGTAAGAAAGAAAAGATAAAGTTCACATCTACGGACTTTTGATGCACACCCTTATTTATAATGTACGTAAGGATGCCAACAAAAATCTCACGCCCTTTCCTTTTCCATTTCTCACGCCCCATCAGCCAATCTCACGCCTTATCAAAAAAAAAATGAGATATAGATTTAGTCCAAGAGGTGCTTTAAAGTAGAAAGACTCTTTGGACTAATTCTACGTATTTTTTTTATGAAGAGCCGCGATGCTTCATTCTTGGCGCCACCCTTTTCATCCATTAGATCATGATATAAAGCCATCCAATTGCTCTAAAAAGGGATGCCCATTCAGCAAGAAGGCGTGGAAGAATACTTTGAATAGTCAAAGTCCCAAGAGCTTTTGACTTGGTCCAAGAGACGTCAAGGAGGAGTAGGCGACAAGGTATCTTGGGCGACAAAACAACATGGGCGAAAAAATTTAAAAGGAAAAGAAGTCTTTTATCTACAAAAGGACTCTTCTGCGCCCCATATCTGATGTCCACGCCAATTAAGAAAAATTACGTGACATACTATATGGGAAAGTCAAAGAAGGTAGGCGCCATCTTATTCCATGCGCCAAAGAATCCTTTGCGCATGAAATACTTCCCACGCGCAAGAGACTCTCTGGCGCATGGGATGCTGGTAGGTGGTGCCCAATCTGAAGCCCAATCAATCTAGGTTAATCCAACTCAAGACCAAATCCTATTTGACTCAAATCGGATCTAAATTAGTCCAAATCGGAAGCTGATTCGAATCCAATTCGAATCCTGGTGCTAGGGTTTGCTATATGTGCTAGCATATTCATCTTGCAAACATGGTCTAATCTAATTAGACCCCTAATCAATTCTCTTTGTATGTGATCCATTGGGTTCCACATCTAATCAGCAGTGAGTCAGGGTGTGCTTTGACCTAATATGGTTAGAACTCTACCAAACCGATTTAGGTCAAAACTAGCCAACCCAATTTGACTTAATTTAGAACACTTTCTAATTTAATGATCAAATTAAAATTTTAACTTGATCGAACCCATAAGACATGATTGACGTCTAGCAACGTATCATGACTACCCGAAAGATGTGAAATTTTGATGGAAATACCAAACATACCCTTTAGTGAAATTTACCATGCAATTAGGTCCTTCGATCTCCCTGCATCCTGAATATGACTTTGGATATGGAAATATGTCAATCCCAATATCATATTCATTTCACTTTCAATCTTATGATAATGATTCATTTAATGAAACATTAGAAACTATTTCTAATTTTCATCATGCTTTGATCAAAGTCTTCCTGAATCATTATTTGTTAGAAGCAGGTAGGATGCTATTTCCTGTTACTAGGAGTGTTCGATTCCTTGTTAACCTACTCACAATCTTCATATATATAATTTACTATATCCATATCATCTCGTACATAGCTAAGTCATGAATGAGTATGAACCAAAATATGGATTTATATATATAAGATTCTATGGTAGTTTCAGGTCAAAGGATTACATGCACAAATTCCACTATGAGAACCATCTATTGACATGTAGATAAGACTCCATTAGATATTCTCAATTTGGATCAATTCAGTGAACTCATTCTCTAATGAGCACTCACATTCTTGTATTAGTATCATACACAAGTTATTGTGAGATCAATCACTCTCTCATTTGAGCATACAAAGAATGTGCTAGTCTTATCGAAAAACATTGATCCCTAACTCAATGTCCCATCGATTAGGAATATTTAAATTAGGGTTTTAAGATTTTAGGTCTTACTAGTATGATCTCATCATAATCCTAAAATCATAGCCCTAATTTATAGGGTTCATCATAATCTTAAATAAATAATAAGACATTGCATATGATGAAATAAATGCCTTTTATTAGAAATGTCATTACATGAGTCTGGAAGACAAAGAACACCCCAAAAATAAATTGGCTTTAGGGCATATTCCTTTCATAATTTAGATAATTTATTGTCTAGGCCTCAATTAACAATTGTCTCTACTTCATTGATTACAATGTAGGTTGAGCCACTCTGTCATGACGAGTTCAAGGACCTTTATCCAACAAATCCTGACTATGAAGAAAAGTTGGATAAATAAAAATGGCTTGCCAATGGAATTTATTTGGAAGGATGGACTACCATATATGAGAATATGTTTATGTATTCCTTAAGTTGCTGATAGGGTATATTGGATTCAAGAAGCTCACACATCAAAAGTTACAAGACACTTTGAAATGGAGAAGACTCAAATGAACCTGAAAAGGTACATCTATTGGCCAAGATGCATCAAGACATGGCTTAATTCAGCAAGAGCTATGTATTATGTAGCACATCCAAGCTTTCTAATAGAAGCTAGGACTTCATACACCACTACCAATATCTAGAAAACCTTGGGAGAGTGTCTAAATGGATTTCCTAAGAGGTTTGCCAAGGACAAGATGTGGTAATGACTACTTGTTTGTGGTGGTGATCGATTCACTATGATGCTATGCTTGATTGCTTGCAAGAGGATGGCAATTGGAGAAGCAGAAGCTCGTTTATTCCCTTGGCATGTGTGGAAAAAGCTTTGAGCTATGCTCTTCCACAATTTTGGTAAGAGATGGCCATTTTCTAAGTAATTTTTGTAGAACATTAAAGGGGATGATGGTTAACAAATGGGAGTGGAGCACTACCTCCTACCTATTGTGTTGGGAAATATGTCCCAAAGTCAATCGTTAGTTTGTTGATAATTGTGCTATTTTATAAAATATAAATAATTTATTAATGAATAAAATTTTATTCTTGCATTTTTCAGCATAAGTCTACATTTTTTAGTGAACTCCATGTTGTGATGAAGTTCTTAGGACTATTTAGATTTGATAAAGAAAGGATTTATCGATTAGTTCTTAAACTGTTTGCGACAAAATGATACGTTAACTAGAACGATAACGTTTATCGAGTGTAGGTCGTTGTGTATGATATGGGTTGGTTGTCCTCTTAATCAAGGAGTGTGGAGACACTGGTTTGCATATAGGTGAAATATAGAGGTACATCGTCACTAAACTTGACCAACTCTGGAGCATTCTGCTGTCGAGAATTGCTCTGATGGGATATGGGTATAAGTATCTCTTTGATCTGAGATCGCCATGGTGGCTTGCAAGTAACTCACTATACTTTGGTGTTGGACTATCTGAATTTCTAATTCAGTAATGAAAGGTTTCTGTGCACAGTCAAGTATTTATAAAGTCGGTGAGTGATCAAGATGGGATTGACCACTCGAAGAGTTTGGAAATAATGCATTGCTGTATTTCAATTTAGCAAAACCTTGATCAGAGTAATCTATGAGATGGATTTGGTATTTTCAAATACAATGTGGATGACTTAATCAAGGTTGACAGTTAAATCCTGAGTTGTCCTATGAGCATTTATGGTCAAGTGGATGAATCATGCAGAAACCATATCCACATGGGTTCTAAAAGTGTTGCATTATACATTCGACCTATCCGGTCATCGGATACCATTATTAGATGGTCATTTCGATTAGTATAGGAATTTATTCCTGTGCTACTGGTTTAGGTTCGAACTTATAGGGTCACATATATTAGAGGTCTCAATTTGATCGGATGGTTGATTAACGATTAAGAATCGTTCTAAGGTCAAACAATCAATACGATTGATGTTTGACGTAGTGCAAGTGTTGTAGGAGGATTAATTAGCAATCAAATTGCTAATTGGCTCAATTTAATGAAGCAATAGGGCTGAGATCGAGTGTCGTTAAATGTGATTCACTTAGATTTGGTTTGGGCTTGGTTAGATCAAGTTCAATTGGTTTATTGGATAAGCAAATTATAAGGAAGAACAAGTCTCTATTCAATTAGGATTTGAGTGCCACCTAATTTCTAATTTAATTAGAATTTAAATTAGATTTAAATTTGAGTTAATTTGATTTAATTGGGCTCTTAGTTGGACTAAAATCATCCTTAATTGGGTGGCACAAGTTTTGATTTGATTGGGTTCAAAATTGGTTGGACCAAGTCAAAACATGGAGTCCGAGTCTGACTGGACTGGGACTCTCTCTCCTTGTGCCACCTAGCCTCCCACATCCCTTCCCTTGAATTTTTGCGTGGAACCACTCATACCTAGAGATTGTTCATGCGCCCCTACGCCCTCTATGATTCCTAGAAGGAAATTGGTTGTGGACTAGGTCAAAAACAAACAGGTTGTTTTGACCTAGGACTCTATTGGATAGAGTTTGACAACATAACTTATCCTTTTATGGTGCCAATATATCTCATTTTTTCCTGATTTTTTCATGGGAGAAAGAGGAAGGATTGTGCGCCACTTCCAGAGAATCCACGCCACAAAATAAGGAGGCACCCAAGAGTTGGGCGCCCCAATCCTTGCCTTATTTGGACATGCCTTTCTAGGTTTTTGACCTAGACAAGGACTCTTGAATATCTCTCTATTTAAGAGGCCTTTGGGCATATTTTTTTACAGAATTTACAGCCAAGAGAGAGGGTTTGGGCATGGGAACCTTAGGCTCAAAGGGGTCTTGGGCGTGGGACTTTGTAAAGATGCAAGTTGTTGTGTCTCGGTGAGAGAAAGGAATGGAGACGAAGGGTCTTCTCTAGAGTTTTGCTTTCAATCTTCTTCCACCACCTTTTTGAGAGAAAAACGTGAGGAAGAAGGCTTCTCTCAGATCCTCCCTTCTCCTCCTTTAGTCCTTGGAGAGTCTAAGTTGTTCGAAGAAGGAGCTTCGCCATCAATCGTCAAAGAAGGATCAGCACAGTGCTAGCACACTATGCTGATTTCCAGTTGCTGGACTTTGGATTAGGATCGGGGCTTCGTGTGGACTTCTAGTAGAGGCTAGACTTGTGTGCAGCTCGAAGCGACAACCTCAGCCTTAGATCAGCAAGTGAAGATCCCGACTTGCAAAAGATAAAAGATATATGATCTTTTTCTAATACTAAATTAGATCTAGTTTTAGTTTGATGTTGATATGATCAACATCCTTGTTTTTATTTAATATTTAATTTTCAGATTTGTATGCATGTATGAATCATGTCATTAGATCCTAGATCTAGGGATTTTTGCATTATTTTATAGATTAATACAATTAATCTGTAGCTTCCTCTGTCTTTATTTTGAAAAAGTTTCGAAATAGTTACTTACAAATCCTAGATTTTTCCTTCATGTTGATAGATCAATATATGGAGGTTGTGAATTGCATGATTGTGCACCTCCTTCGAGGCTATAAATCCAAGCATCCGAGGACTTGGGATGAGATATTGCCTACCTCCAATTTACCTCCAATCGAGCTATCCATGGATCTGCTCAAAAGTTACCGTTTGTGGTCTATTTGGGCTATCTGCTATAGAGTCCCTTCAATCTAGAGTTTATAGTTGGTTCTATGCTAAAGAATAGTAAGGAGGGAGACCAAACCAAGTTTAAAGGTTCCTAGAAAATATTAGAAAGGTGCATCGAGAGATTGAGGTACAACTGCATAGACAAGCATCACATAAATAACAATGATAGTACAAGGATCAGCATGAGCATCGGATGAAGTGCAACATCTAAGAGAGGGAGTTAGTTTGGCTTAACGTAAGAATAAAAGGTTGAATGGCGACAGAAAGAAACTTAAGGAAATTTGATATAGTCTCTTCAAATTGTGAAGAAGATGGGTGGATACCTTCCATCTTAACTTGCCATGATACATGGAGATGTACTCATTAATAAATGCTGAAAACCTGAAGTTGTTTGAGCCTTCCATGTTAGATGGAGATCAAGGCTAGGAACCAGTGTTGCTAGCGTGGATGATCTACGGGTGGAACAAGAAAGGCCATTGGATGTCATCAAGAGGAAAGTCATAGAAACTGGGCATAGGAGAATTAACTCTTTTTGGATTGGACAGAAGGATCAGCTTCTTATCAACGTTAAGTGGCTCAACCATGAGATAGGAAAGCAAGCATTTCCTAGTCTCCAATTTTGATTTAGCAAGAGTTAAATTTCAATATGGACCACTTTGGCCACTATGAGGACTTGACAGGGTCCAGGAGTGAGATCTGCTATATTGGAAGCTGAATTATATGCCACACCTTCCTAGGCCATAACTTGCCCATATGATGCTTGATTAAGATACTTTATCTTTTTTTTGAAGTTTGGTAACTTTTCAAGCTATACGATGTGATGCCACCTCCTAAAGGATGCAATACATCAAGCAATTAGGGTCAAATTCTATCATTTAGATCCAGAAATGGGTAGCAAAATTTTTCTTTATAAAAAAGATTTTGACTGGGCATATCTCTCAATTTAGGGAGAATTAGGTAGAGTGATTGAATGTAGAGTCGATATACAAGTCGAGATCCACCTGCTATAGGATTTTAGCTTTTGCATGATTATTTTTATGTCATGCCTATTTCGGGAAAACTATATCGTCTTTCAATTAGAAAAAAAATTCCACCTGAATTGTATAAGGGCAGACATCACTAGTATAAATAGGGGTTATATCACTCAGTTGGTTATTTATTAATGAAAGAAAAAGGGATCTTGATCCTACCTTCACAAATTTTTCCACTTCTATATTTTGTCAGGAGATTCAAGTTGAGTTGGTTGAGGGAATTGTTAATTTCTTCCCAATCAGATCATCAAAGAAAGGCCTTTTTGAAGTTTGGAGTTAATGGAGGTCGAAGATGATAAAGAAGGCTTGTGGGGAAGGATGGGATATGCTGGTGGCTGCAGCTTGCTAGCAGATTTGGTTAGTGAGAAATGGAAGGGTGTTCAGAAGTTCCAGCTTAGGGAGAATGGATCAGGACAATGAATGGATGTTGCATTCTTGTCTTTCTTTACATGCTGGCACCTTAAGAGCTAGATTTCTTAAAAAATATTGAAGGGAGTTTGGTTGCTGTAAAACTCCCACGGGTCTCGTTTTTCTTCATTCTTCTTCTCTCCTTTGTATGCTTAGACTTCCATTAGTAAAATTCTTCAGTGATGTAAAGCCACCAACAAAATGAAGAATAAAATAAAATAAAATAAAAAAGAAAAAAAATTGAAAGGAAAAATAAGAATCAAAGCCTGGATTTCAGGGATTCAATTAATCAATCATTCAAGTCTATTTTTCTCCACATAGGTGGAGCTTTTAAATAAAGAAATAAAAAACATCCTATCAAAAGTCTAATTTTTGACTTGAATTCCAACAGAACTCTTTTTATAGAGTCCTAACAAAATTAAAAGTCCCAATAACAAAAAAAATCATAAATAAACCCATAAAATTAAATTAGGGTTCGGGTTTCTGAATGGCGCTTTCTTCTCGAATATGTGAGTAAATTCTAATTCCCATCATTTCCTCTTGGTTGAAAAGAACTCGACTCTAGCGAGGAATTGATGTAATTTTCTAAATTGTCTGGATCAATACATCGCAATTCTTCCTCGAGAATCTAAGTAGCATCTGAGTCTGGACGACCGTGCCATTTGATTAGAAATCGACGAAATTCTTCATCAGCGAAAGAAACAATCTCATTTATGATAATATGTTTAATTTGATCTAATGAAGATGGAGTGATGGAAGAACTAGAATTGGCACTGGAGGAGATGAAGTGTGATCTCTGTTATCACCTGCATGCATAGTAGGAGGATTGAATGTACCTTGATAAGGTAGCAAGTCCTCAACATTGAAAATTGGACTAAATTTTAAATCAGAAAATAATTTTATATAATATGCATTAGGCCCAAGAGTAGGCACTAAGTGCTTATATGCCTTCCTGTTTTCATTTTGGGTTAGGGGTGAAAGTAGTATAGATATTATCCATCCGGATCCGTTTTTCTATCCGAATCAATCTGGATATGGGTAGAAATTTGAGAATTCGACTAGTACCAGTATCCATATTTATATCCGTCAAAGAAAAATGGATATGGATATAGATAGATAACCATTCGATCTGTATTCAAATATCCGAATCCTGTACAATTTTATATAATATTTATTAATTTTTTAGAAAATATACGATCATATAAACATGTTATTAACTTAATTTATCATCTATTTAGTAATATTTTTGATTTTGTAGTCATAAAATTTAATTATCTAAGTTATGTTCGTAATTATATCCATACTTTTAGTATCCGAATAGTATCCATGTCCGTTTGAAACAAATATGGATATGAATTTTTGCATTCGAATAATATCCATTTTCGTATTTGTATTCATCAGATAAAATAAATACGGATATGGATATGCTGGTATTCGATCCGTATTTGATCCTATTTCAGTTCTATTTTGGTGTGGACACCAGTTCGCAAGCCACCATCTGGCTTGACTAAGCCAGATCTAACTGCATCAATAAGAGTTCTCATACTTTAATAAGTTATTTTTAGTATGTTAGTAGCTACTATTTCGGACTGCCACATGTGCCACTTGAATGCCACCTCTGCATTGCATCATCACTGGAGTTGGATCTTTGATAGACCCTTGATGCCGCCCAAAAGAGAATCTCAATTTCCTAGCTCGCACCATGAAGAAGTCTTAAAAGATTAGCCCAAAAAAGTCCACATGGCAACTATTGATTGGTACGAGAGTGGTCCAAGTTTATCACAAGATGGCGCCATCTACATGATTAGCTTGTTAGAGTTTGATTTATTAGTGTTTGAATTGTTTTAAACTCTTGTTATCTTATCTATAAATATCTATGTATTAGAGCTTTTAGGGGACAATGGAAATGAATGAAAAAAAATTAAAGCTCTTGCTTTCTTCTCCAATCTAGAGATCCTTTTTCTCTCTCTTGATTTCTTCCTCTCTTCTTCTGAGTTTGTCATTCTCTGCACCTGAATTCATTCCTGCACCAAGATCAAAACCACCATCCATCCACACGCCATCTACCATCCGAGATATCGATCCGGAGTATTGCTTGAAGATGCCTTGATTATGAATTCATGAAGTTCTTCCATAGATTGGGGTCGCAATCGCCTGCAACAACCTAACTTCTCTAAGATCGAATTGAGCGATCATCTGAGCGGAATCTTCATAGATCTATTGAGGAGATCGTTATTGTTGGTTAGTAAAATTTATTTTCTTGAATTTTCTTAGATTTGAATCTAAACTACGAAGCCTAATCAAGAAGGGGATTTCTCAATTGCCTTCGATCCTAGATTTTTAAAAATTAAAAGGGACAGCGATACATGTCAGGAAGATCTACTTGCTTTAATCAATACTTTTCTTCCTTGAAAGTTTAGATCTTGTTAGATTTGCTTCTATTTATCATTTTGATTGCTAAAATAAATAAATAAATAAATAAAAGAGTTAGTTGCATCTTCAATCGCATACTCGTCCCGCATTAGATTTGGTATCAGAGCCCTAGGTTTTGATTAGGTTTTGCATCCTGTACTTCTATTTCGCGCAGCAGTCCTTTAGAAATTCATTTTTAATTGTAAGAAAATAAAAAAATATAATTTTTACTGTTTTGGAAACCTTATTCGATAAGGAATGCACCCCTGAAATTTCTCTTCAAATTTCTATCGTTTTGTTTTCCAAAACTATCTGAAAACCCTGTTGTTCGCGTACAGGTCTCTATTCTATGTAGGCAGCAGAGGAAAATTCATAATTTATTATATAAGAATCCAAAACTTATAAAACTTGTTTTGCTAGAAACTAGATTCGTAGGACTTCAAACCCCGATTGTTTGATCCTAGGCTATGATTAAGATCATTTGTGAATTCGACCCATAAGGTTGAAGTTGTTCTACTGAAATTCTGGTTGTGCTGCATTGCATTATTCATAACTAAATTAAGGGTACACCCATTATTATCAGATAAGATGGGGATTTCATCATCCTTTCTTAGCCCATAAACCACCACCTTGCATCTTAGAACCCAAACTTTAGTTTAAAATTAATTAGATGTCAATCCTAAGATTCAATTGAGTTAGTTCGTGTGATTTGTTAAGATTTAGTGTGAGTTGAGTCTGCAATCCACTCTTGAAACCAGTGTCTAAGGCAAGCGGTAAAGAGGGAAATGCCGAAGCTAGCTCGTGGTTCTCTAATTAGGTCCTTGTGAGAGCAAAGGGAGCCTCCCACAACTACACCCCTTACCTGGCTGGTTGATAGAATTGAGCAGTAGATTCAGTTCGTGCTTTGTTCGATTCGTTGCGCATCGAACTTTAGGTCTAGACAACTCTTAGATTTATTATATTGCATGCATACCCGAGCTGGAACTGAGTACCCATCCATGTCGGATCAACCAATTCCAAGCAGTAATCCTATGATGGAGGCCATCTTAGAGAGACTAGACAACTTGACCCATCTGGTGCAGAATTATGGCCAAAGAATAGGAGACTTAGAAGATGCTCGAACGATTTGGACTGTAGAATTAAACCCAGAGACCTCGTCAGTGCCTTTAGTTAAGACTGAGCAGACCCCACCTCAAGGTTTAAGATTAGGTCTACAAGTAGGTCAGTACCTAGAAGGTTGACCCCAGCGTGAACCTATTGACCTAGATGACCGAATAGTAAGGAGTGCAAAAATTGATGCACCTAGCTTTGATGGGCATTTAGACCCAAAAAAATATTTAGACTAGGAAGCGAGTATGGACCACTTCGAGTGGTACGATATGACTAAAGATAGGAAAATTCGGTATGCTAAGATGAAATTGTTAGGTTAGGCTAAGCTGTATTGGCACAATGTTCAGGTCCTGATTGAACACCATAGGCATGAACCTATAGAGACTTAGGTAGAAATGAAGGAAAAAGTACGAGAGAAGTACCTACCTGTCTTATAAGCAGCGATTGATGGACCAGTGGCAACGACTAACCCAAGGTAACTGACCCGTATTAGAATATATAGCCAAATTTGATGAATTCCAGATGTGGTGTGGTGTTAACAAGGATAGACTTGTGACCCTTTCTAGATTTAGAGTCGGGCTACGTGAAGAACTGCAGCGTGAGCTTTATTTGCGTGAAGTTATAACTCTAGATTATGTATACCAAATAGCCTAAGATGCTGAGAGGTACCATCATCCAATAGTTCGCAGGATCGAGCCTATTTGATCAATACCCTCAGGACCTAAACCAGGACCAAGTTAGACCCCTACCCGGAGACCTCAAAATCCAACCCCTAATCTGCCAGTAAGGAAAGAAGAAAATGGTAAGAGTATTCTAGGAGAGGGATCGAGCGTCATGAGGTGCTTTAGGTGTCAAGGATTTGGTCATGTAGCGGCTCAGTGTCCTACCCACACCCTTCTTATCGATGAGCCTGAACCAGAGACTGACAAGCCTCTACCTCCAGTTCGAGGAATTACTTTAATTCCCTAGTAAGTACTAGAATCCACATAGACTGCACATGACCCCAATTTTGGTTGGCCCATCCATGTACATCTAAGGATAGGTTCATCACTAATTGTTTCTCCAAACAATTTCTAGTAATTTTAATTTTGCCCCAGGCCTTGGTTAGTTGGCTTTGGCCTTCTTAGAAAAGGGTTCAGTTAGGTCCAACCATTAACATGACCATACTTGGCGCATCCAATCAATGAATGATCAGTCCAACTTTGGTTGGCCAACCCAACCACCATTAGAGACATATCCAAGTCGTCATATGATGGATGATAATTCCATTAGTCAACAAGCACCAGGCCTTTGGGCCTCCAATGATTATTGAGTTAATGGACCCATTATCAAACACCTTAATGGGAGGCTATGACTTCGTTATCCCCATAACTTTATCATTTTAAGGACCTAATAATTTTAGAGGATTTAAATTATTAGTGATTTAAGGATAGAAAGGACATGGACCAATTTGCTCCCACTGACTTCACCAAGTCAAGTCCTACTGACTTCGCAAGTCACTAATGAGGACTAGGATCAATTACGGTTCATGGGCACCTAAATCAGTCTTACTGAATAAAATCAGTCTCATTGATTTCCTATGTGACATGGGTTAGCACGAATCAATGAGCAACCTAATCAAAAACTTGATTAACCACATTGGTCAGGTAAGTGAGATCGGTGGAAGGGTCTGTCAAGGCTTGCCTTAGACACCATCAGAAATGGCCAGGTAAGCAGGCTGCCAATTAAAAACCACCGGTCTGGGATGCCACACTTACCTTAGACATCAATTGATTTATCAATTTTGATTTGGTCTGCCTAAAGACTAGGGCTCGACCACTGAGCCACGATCAGCATCCATTTGTTAGATGGATGGATTTTGATCAACTACAACTATTGAAGTGATCTATAGAAATGACCTAATCCTAATTAACTATTAATTAGGTTTGATCAATTTCTTAACTATGTCCATATTTAATCTAACTCTAGGTCTAACCCAGTTAAGGATCTGATCAAAGCTAACCCATTTCCCTTTAACCCATGTATTATGAAATTGTCTTAGGATCTTCAAATCACAAACCTAGATCCTAAACAATCACTTAATTCTCAATTAAGTTCAAGTCTTATGGGTTTAGGTTTATGGAATCTCAGAACTAGTTTCTGATTTTATTGTTTGAAACATTTTCAAATAGTATAGTTTTAGATCTGATTTGTTTCATTGTTTAGATCATGTCCTAGGGTTTCGAATCTATGGTTTTGCAGAAAGTAAGTTCTTAATTTAAATTCTACAAAATAAATGTCATACATATACATTCTAGATTCAAAACAAAAATTACATATCAACATATGCAATAAGAGGATTTAGATCTAAACATAAAACACATCATGTGGATCAGATCATAAACCATTTAAAATTAGATTTAAAATCTGAAAATAAATCATAAATCATTTTAGATCTCATCTAACACATTTATGACTTAGGTTTCTCGGATTAGCACATACTAGGACAATCTTTCCACTGTAAGGGATAAATCTTACAGCAGGACAATCTTATGGCAGTATGTGCAATCCTGATATTATTTAGATCAAATCTAAATAATCTAAAATAGATCAAATATCTATTTAATTTTAAATTTAAATCAAAAAATTGAATCATAAATTTTCTTAGATCTAATCTAAATTATTTATGATTCAGATTCAGATCAGTACATACTAGGACTATTTTTCATTGTAAGGGGTTAACCTTACAATAGGACAATCTTATGGAAGTATATGCGATCTTTAATTAATTTTAATTTTTAGATTTAATCTAATACAAATATGATCATGTTATAAAAGAACCTGGCTTTGATACCACTGTTGGGAACATGCAGGGTTTCATGCATAGATTTCAAAATTTTTTTAAAATATAGAGTAGCAGAAGATATAGATTAAACTATTTAATCTATAACATGCATGTAATCAAATTACAAAACTCTACATCAAGGATCTATATTATAATGTAAATATAAATATGAAATTAAATTAATCATAAATGGTATTGATCATATAGTACCTAGATCTAGAACAATTTTAGATCTAACCCTAGATCGCATTTAGGTCACCAAGAGATCAGATCTCTTACCTTTGCATGGATCGAGAACTCTGCGATTGAATCTGTTGTTGCTTTTGGAGCCGCACAAGCGTCAGGCCTCTACAGGTGATCCACACGAACCTACAACACAGATCGGAGGTTCGTTGAATGAAGATCCGTTCGAAGTGCTAGTTTCTCGTGGATCCCTCCGGATGGTTAATCAAATACATGTTCTTTGGATCTCTTGGACACTCCAAGAGATGAAGAATATGAGGAGGAATAAGGGAGGAATCCAACTGTTGGATCTCCCATAAATTAGAAATAAATACATATCAAAAACCCTAGGAGAAGACAAATCTTCTCCTTCATGACATCAACGGTTGATGTCCTGAAAATATCTCTTATGCTAGGTTCAGAGTAGACCTCCTCCTTTAGATTTCTTTCTACTTTTCTAGATCTCACACCCTCAGATTTTTCTTAAAAATCTCACAAATAAAATGGAGAAGAAGATACTCCAAAAAAAAATAAAGAGAAGATAATCTTCTCTTACCTTTGTGCCCTTCATGACATCAACGATTGATGTCCAGATGAAGACCTTTTCTTTAAGGATCTTGGCGCCATCTTTCCTCAAGCCCTTCCTTTCTCTCTCTCAGATTTTTATCATATAAAAATCACAAATAAAATAGGAAGAGAGAAACATAAAAGAAAATTATAAGAGAAGACAATCTTTTCTTACCTTGTCTCTTCAAGACATCAACCTTTGATGTCTTTATTGAAGGCTCTTCTCCATGAATCTTGGCGCCACAAATCCTCCATGCCTTCTCGTCCTTTTCCTTTGATTTTCCATGATTTTTTTAGGATTTCTCACATCCTCTATGGTCAAAGAAAGAGGCGTCCCCTTTATATTGCAAAACTAGGTCAAAACCTAGTTAAAAGAGGACTTCTATGGGGCGTCCAACTCTTGGACGCCCCTTTCTTGATTTTTGGTGTGTGAAACCGAAAACCAATGCCAGAGAAAGGGTGGAAATAATATTGGAGGCGTGGGGAAAGTGGGCGCACAAGAGGAGGGAAGAGTTTTGGTCAAAGAGGGTTCTTCCAAGATGGAAACTAATCCTAACTTCTTGCTTTTGACCAAGTCAAAATTTATTCCAAAAAAATCTGATATGGGGCATGGGAAACCTTTTATTAGGCATGGAAAAACATGGAAAAAAAATCTGAAATTAAAATATGGCGTGGGCTTTCTTAGGCGCAAGCGAAAGAGAGAGAGTATCATTTCTAACTGGGACTCCTCTTGTTTGACTAGGTCAAAATATGTTTAAATCAAATTTAAATTTTATTTAAATTAAATTAAATGCAACTCAATTAAGGATGATCCTAGTCCAACTAGGAGCCCAATTAAATCAGATAAATTAAGATTTAAATCTAATTTAAATCCTAAGTCAATTAGGTGCACCCAAGTCCTAGTCAAACAAAGAATTGTTCTTTCTTGCAATTGGCTTATCTAATAAACCAACTAGACTTAATCTAATTAAGTCTAAACTAATTCTAATTGAATCTAATTCAATTAGACTTGATCTCAGCTCGATTGCTCAATCAAATTGAGCCAATTAGCAATCCAATTGCTAATCGATCCTCTTGCAACACTTGCATTAGGTCAAACATCAATCGCATTGAATGTTTGACCTCGAAACGATTCTCAATCATCGATTAACGATCCGATCAGGTTACAAGCTCTAATGTGTGTGACCCCATAGGTTCGAATCTAAGTCGGTAGTACAGGAATCAATTTCTGTACCAATCGAAGTTACCATTTAGCAATGGTTTCCGATGTCCGGATAGGTCGAATGTATGCAAAGCAACATTCTTAGAACTCTAGCCCATGGTCACCGTATAATTCATCCCTATGACCAATAATGCTCAAGACGATTTTGAGTATGCTGTCAAACACTCATACAAGTCATTTCTATTGTGTCTCAAAATTTTGTAAATCCTGTGAAACCTCACAGGGATTACCCAGGCCTAGGTTTTGCTAAATTGAAATACAGTGAGACATTCTCTTTCTGAAGTTAATCAGGAGTGGTCAATCCCATCTTGACTCACACACCGACTCTACAAGTACTTGACTGTACCCAGAAGCCTTTCGTCACCTATATTAGAAATACAGGCAATCCAGCATCAAAGTACAGTGAGTTGCTCGCAAGTCACCATGGCGATCTCAGGTCGGAGGGATACTTATATCCATTGGTCTTAGCTAGCTACTCTTGATAGTAGAGGTTACATTGGTCACGTTCAGTGCAGATGTACTCCTACATCTCACTTGGATGCCATACCAGTGTCTCCACACCACTTGGTTGAGGACAATCAATGCATATGGCATACAATGACCTACACTCGATAAGTTATCATCCTTGTTAATAACTTATCATTTGGTCGTGAATAATTTAAGAACCATCCGATAAATCCTCCTTTATCGATTGATTGTGATTCTAAGGACTTCATCATAATTTAGGAGTTCATTTAAGGAAGATAGAACTTTGATGATGAAACAGCCAAATTACTATTATTATTAGATAATTCATATACTAATTCCAATCATCTACTACTTAGATGATTGGCTTTAGGATAATTTCCCAATAACTCTCACTTGGACTAAAGCCAATCAGAACGATATCAAATATCCTATTTTCCACTTAAGTTCATAGAACTCCTTAGTTTCGAGGCCTTAGCAAATGGGTCGGTCAAGTTCTTCTTTTACATCGATCTTCTAAAGATCGACATCATCCAAATCAAATATCTAAGATGAAAATGATGCAGAATATGCTGGTCCTTTGGTTTTTTAGCCTGAGCTATGGCTTCAATGCTACGATAGGACTAGACCATGGGTGGAGGGTGCCACTCCCAATCTACTAATGAACCTCAGTAACTACACAGCTTACATGGTAGCATCATATGCCATGATGTACTCTACATCACTAATTGAATAGGCTAAAGTATCCTGCTTGGAACCTTTCCAGCAGATTGCTCCTACAATTAGGGTATGAGTCGACATTCTCTTGTTGTCATCTTGTTCTGACTGAAATTAAAACATCCATATATTTTAAGTCAGTATTTCCATATTTGAGTCACTGGACCTTAGTATTTCCAAATACTTAGGGATTGTCTATACAATCCTCCAGTGGCTCTTACTTGGATCAGATTGGTATGTGCTCACTACCTCTAGTGAGTATACCATGTCTAATCTCGTACATGGATAAATAAAATGACAGCTAAACCTTTATTCCTTGCAATGTTGGAATGCTATTTCGGTTTAAGAGAATTTCATCCTCCAACATCACAAGTAATAACACTACAAAACATTTTGCCCAATAATAAGTGTAGGGTTTGTCTTTGTACATAACTAAAATATACGATTAGAACGTATGTTCGAACTCTAAGATGATACTCAGACAGGCTTTATAGGTCCTTTCCATCTGCGCTACTCTAATCCTATTAAAAATCTATTCACACCCAATAGGTTTTATCCCTTCAGGTGATCAACTAGTGTCTATACACTATTGATTTTCATAGACTTCAATTTGGATCATATGGCTCCAAGCTACTTCTCAGAATCAGGCCACTGCACTGTATCCTTATAGGTGATCGGATCCTTTTTGTTCTCATCGAGCTCAACATGATCGCCATCCTGGATCTAGATACTGAAGTATCTGTCCGGCTAACACGATACTCTACCAAATCTCCTCAAAGGTGATATTTTAATGGGCTCCAGATTTGATCTGATCAAATCCGGTTATGTAGGTTTATCAGATAACATCGATTCTTTTCTACCAGTCAAACTTTTACAAGTTCAACTTAATAGGCATCATTTTCTTCTCTAAGAAACTCCTTTCCAAAAGGAATGCCCTACTGCTGATGAACATCTTATGTTCTTTAGCATAGCAGAATTAATAACCCTTAAACACTTATTGGACTAGGATCCAAGTTTATCTGTGTGCAAATATACGATATAGGCTGATCAACTCCAAACCCAAAAGTGAGAGAGTCTAGGTCTACGCTCGATCCATATTCCATCTGGAGTTAATGCAATAGATTAACTCGGTATAAATTTTCAGAGTAAAAAAATAGTCACAAGAGCACAACCCTACAACAGGTAGACAAGTATACCCTATTGTGGATTGAATCATGTTTAACAAAGTTCAATTTCTCCTTTTAGATACACTGTGTTCCAAAAAGGAATCCAGTGAGAGAGAATCCTATTCTCTCCTAGATATGTCACAAACTCATTGGATAAGTATTTGCCTCCTCGATATGATCGAAGAGTTTTAATACCTTATTCAGTTTGTTTTTCTTTTTTATTATTGAATCGTCTGAATATTTCAAATGATTCATTCCAGACGTATCAATGTCCAGATAAGTCATTTGTAATGAAATATTAATGTCTTTCTTTGGCACTTAAGTTCAAGGTTCACATACATCATTATGTATGAGACTTAGAACGTTATCAGTTCCTTCACCTTTTCCAGTAAAAGGTGACTTTGTCATCTTCCCAAGAAGACAAGATTCACAGGCTATCAATGATTCACAATCATTGATATCGAGGTTTCCCTTTCAAGCTAATCCATTTATCCTGTTCTTATCAATATGACTAAGCCTGTAATGCCAAACATAGACATCCATGACATAATCTAACTAGGGTGTGTACATTCCACTTACCTTAAGTCCTTGCAACGAATTGCATAAGACCACTGGTATCTAATACCCAAGTAGTAGAATTACATACAGAGAAGGTTTAAGATATTATCATATAATGTTTTTAATGAGCAACTTTTGTTCCTTTCTCTTGTTTAGCCTGTTGTGGTCAAGGGAAGCAAGACCAATCTTCTTCTTATGACCCTGTTTCAGACATTAGAAGTACTATGCCTGATTTGGGTTAACTTTGGATTAATTGTTTTGACTGGGCTCAGAAACCCCAATACGAACCCATTCGTATTGTTGAACCAATATTCAACTTTTGATACTGATTATCGAAGTTGGGTCCATAAGTCTTCATTGTCTAATAACGATAGGAGCAATTAGGATTTAGCCTTAATAGAGAATAATGATCTATTGTATATGAATCATTTTAAGCCTAAAGACTTGGACTTTAGTCTAAAGGTTCTCCCACTATTTTATTCGAACTGATAGCCTCTACCTCCAATTCGAGGAATTACTTTAATTTTTTAGTAGGTACTAGAATCCACAGACTGCATACGAGCCCAACTTTGGTTGGCCCATCCATTACATCTAAGGATAGGTTCATAACCAATTGTTTCTCCAAACAATTTCTAGTAATTTTAATTTTGCCTCAGGTCCTGATCAGTTGGCTTTGGCCTTCTCAGAAAAGGGTCCAGTTAGGTCCGACCATTAACATGACCATACTTGGCGCATCCAACCAATGAATGATCAGGCCCAACTTTGGTTGGCCAACCCAACCACCATTAGAGAGACATCCAAGTTGTTATATGATGGATGATAATTCCATTAGTCAACAAACATCAGACCTTTGGGCCTCCAATGATTATTGAGTTAATGGATGCATTATCAAACACCTTAATGGGAGGATATGATTCCGTTATCCCATAACTTTATCATTTTAAGGACCTAATAATTTTAAAGGATTTAAATTATTAGTGATTTAAGGATAGAAAGGACATGGACCAATTTGCTCCCACTGACTTTACTAAGTCAAGTCCCCCACTGACTTCATAAGTTACTGATGAGGACTAGGATCAATTACGGTCTATGGGCACCTAAATCAGTATTGGATAAAATCAGTCTCACTGATTTCTTATGTGACATGGGTTAGCACGAATCAATGAGCAACCTAATCAAAAACTTGATTAACTACATTAGTCAGGTAAGTGAGATCGGTGGAAGGGTCTGCCAAGGCTTGCCTTAGACATCATTAGAAATGGCCAGGGAAGCAGGCTGCCAATTAAAAACCATCAGTCTGGGATGTAAGACTTACCTTAGACACCAATTGCTTTATCAATTTTGATTTGGTTTGCCTAAAGATTAGGGCTCGACCACTGAGCCACGATCAGCATCTATTTGTTAGATGTATGGACTTTGATCAACTACAACTATTGAAGTGATCTATAGAAATGACCTAATCCTAATTAACTATTAATTAGGTTTGATCAATTTCTTAACTATGTCCATATTTAATCTAACCCTAGGTCTAACCCAGTTAAGGACATGATCCAAGCTAACCCATTTCTTTTTAACCCATGTATTATGAAATTATCTTAGTATCTTCAAATCACAAACCTAGATCCTAAACAATCACTTAATTCTCAATTAAGTTAAAGTCTTATGGGTTTAGGTTTATAGAATCTCAAAACTAGTTTCTGATTTTATTGTTTGAAACATTTTCAAATTGTATTGAATCATATTCAATATATACTTTTAGATCTGATTTGTTTCATTGTTTAGATCATGTCTTAGGGTTTCGAATCTATGGTTTTATAGAAAGTAAGTTTTCAATTTAAATTCTACAAAATAAATGTCATACATATACATTCTAGATTCAAAACAAAAATTACATATCAACATATGCAATAAGAGGATCTAGATCTAAACATAAAATACATCATGTGGATCAGATCATAAACCATTTAAAATTAGATTTAAAATCTAAAAATAAATCATAAATCACTTTAGATCTCATCTAACATATTTATGACTTAGGTTTCTCGGATCAGCACATACTAGGACAACCTTTCCACTGTATGGGGTAAACCTTACAGCAGGACAACCTTATGGCAGTATGTGCAATCCTGATATTATTTAGATCTAATCTAAATAATCTAAAATAGATCAAATATCTATTTAATTTCAGATTTAAATCAAAAAATTGAATCATAAATTTTCTTAGATCTCATCTAAAGTATTCATGATTTAGATTTAGATCAGCACATACTAGGATAACCTTTTCATTTAAGGGGTTAACCTTACAATAGGACAATCTTATGGAAGTACGTGCGATCTTTAGTTAATTTTAATTTTTAGATTTAATCTAATACAAACATGATCATGTTATAAAAGAACGTGGCTTTGATACCACTGTTGGAAAACATGCAGGGTTTCATGCATAGATTTCAAAACTTTTTCGAAATATAGAGCAGCAGAAGATATAGATTAAACTATTTAATTTACAACATGCATGTAATCAAATTACAAAACTCTACATCAAGGATTTATAACATGTTATGATATAAATATAAATCTGAAATTAAATTAATCATAAATGGTATTGATCATATCAATACCTAGATCTAGAACAATTCTAGATCTAATCCTAGATCGCATCTAGGTCACCAAGAGATTAGATCTCTTACCTTTGCGCGGGTCGAGAACTCTGCGGTTGAATCTGTTGTTGCCTTTGGAGCCGTACAAGCGTCCGGCCTCTACAGGTGATCCATACGAATCTGCAACACAGATCGGAGGTTCGTCGAACGAAGATCTGCTCGAAGTGCTAGCTTCTCGCGGATCCTTCCTGATGGTTAATCAAATACATGTTCTTTGGATCTCTTGGACACTCTAAGAGATGAAGAACATGAGGAGGAATAAGGAAGGAATCCAACCCTAGGATCTCCCATAAATCAAAAATAAATACATATGAAAAACCCTGGGAGAAGACAAATCTTCTCTTTCAGGACATCAACGGTTGATGTCCTGAAAACATCTCTTATGCTAGGTTGAGAGGAGACCTCTAGATTTTTTTCTACTTTTCTAGATCTCACACCTTCAGATTTTTCTCATAAAATTTTCATAAATAAAATGGAGAAGATACTCAAAAAAAAAAAAAAAAAGAGAAGATAATTTTCTCTTACCTTTGTGCCTTCATGACATCAACGATTGATGTCCAGATGAAGACCTTTTCTTTAAGGATCTTGGCGCCATCTTTCCTCAAGCCCTTCCTCTTTCTCTCTCTCAGATTTTTATCATATAAAAATCATAAATAAAATAGGAAGAGAGAAACATAAAAGAAAATTATAAGAGAAGACAATCTTCTCTTATCTTGTCTCTTCAAGACATCAACCTTTGATGTCTTAATTGAAGGCTCTTCTCCATGAATCTTGGCGCCACAAATCTTCCATGCCTTCTCTTTTTCCTCTGATTTTTCATGATTTTTCTAGGATTTTTCACATCCTCTATGGTCAAAGAAAGAGGCGTCCCCTTTATATTGCAAAACTAGGTCAAAACCTAGTCAAAGGGGGACTTCTATGGGGCATCCAACTCTTGGATGCCCCTCCCTTATTTTTGGTGTGTGAAATAGAAAACCAATGCCCTAAAGAAAGGGAGAAAGGGCGGAAATAATATTGGAGGCATGGGGAAAGTGGGCGCATAAGAGGAGGGAAGAGTTTAGGTCGAAGAGGGCTCTTCCAAGAAGGAAACTAATCCTAACAACTTCCTGCTTCTGACCAAGTCAAAATTTATTCCAAATAATCCGATATAGGGCATGGGAAACCTTTTATTAGGCATGGAAAAACATGGAAAAAAATCTGGAATTAAAATATGGCATGGGCTTTCTTAGGCACAAGTGAAAGAGAGAGAGTCCCAGTCCAACTGGGACTCCTCTTGTTTGAGGTCAAAATAGGTTTAAACCAAATTTAAATTCCATTTAAATTAGATTAAATGCAATCCAATTAAGGATGATTCTAGTCCAACTAGGTGCCCAATTAAATCAGATTAAATCAAGATTTAAATCTGATTTAAATCCTAAGTCAATTAGGTGCACCCAAGTCCTAATCAAATAAAGAATTGTTCTTTCTTGCAATTGGCTTATCCAATAAATCAACTAGACTTAATCTAATTAAGTCCAAACTAATTCTAATTGAATCTAATTCAATTAGACTTGATCTCAGCCCGATTGCTCAATCAAATTGAGCTAATTAGCAATCTAATTGCTTATCGATCCTTCTGCAACACTTGCATTAGGTTAAACATCAATCGCATTGAATGTTTGACCTCGAAACGATTCTCAATCGTCGATTAACCGTCCGATCAGGTTACAAGTTCTAATGTGTATGATCCCATAGATTCAAACCTAAGTCAGTAGTATAGGAATCAATTTTTGTACCAATCGAAGTTACCATCTAGCAATGATTTTCGACATCCGGATAGGTCGAATGTATGCAAAGTAACATTCTAAGAACCCTAGCCCATGGTTACTGTATAATTCATTCCTATGACTAATAATGCTCAAGACGACTTCGAATATGCTGTCAAACACTCATACAAGTCATCTCTATTGTGTCTCAAAATTTTGCAAATCCTATGACACCTTACGATGATTATCCAGGCCTAGTTTTTGCTAAATTGAAATACAGCGAGACATTCTCTTCCTGAAGTTAATCAGGAGTGGTCAATCCCATCTTGACTCACACACTGACTCTACAAGTACTTGACTGTATCCAGAAATCTTTCGTCATCTATATTAGAAATATAGGTAGCCAGCACCAAAGTACAGTGAGTTGCTCGCAAGTCACCATGGCGATCTCAGGTCGGAGGGACACTTATATCCATTGGCCTTAGCTAGCTACTCTTGATAGTAGAGTACCATATTGGTCACATTCAGTGCAGATGTACTCCTACATCTTATCTGGATGCCATACCAGTGTCTCCACACCATTTGATTATGAGGACAATCAATGCATATGACATACAGCGATCTACACTTGATAAGTTATCATCCTTGTTAATAACTTATCATTTGATCGTGAACAATTTAAGAACCATCCAATAAATCCTTCTTTATCGATTGATTGTGGTTCTAAGGATTTCATCATAATTTAGGAGTTCATTTAAGGAAGATAGAACTTTTATGATGAAACAGCCAAATTACTATTATTATTTAATAATTCATATACTAATTCCAATCATCTACTATTTAGATGATTGGCTTTAAGACACATTTTCCAACAAAGAGTGGATACCATCAAGTTAGAATTAGACCAGGAGATGAATGGAAGACTGCCTTCAAAACGAAGGATGGTTTATATGAGTGGTTGTCATGCCATTTGGCTTGTCTAACGCATCTAGTACTTTCATGAGGATTATGACTCAGGTATTGCGACCCTTCATTAGATTATTTGTGGTCGTGTACTTCGATGATATCCTCATCTTTAGTTAAACAAAAACACCATCTTGGTCATTTATGGCAAGTCTGTTTGACCCTTAGAACCAAGAGTTTATATATGAATCTTAAGAAATGTGCTTTCATGACTAATAGGGTTGTATTCTTACGATTTGTATTAACACCTGAGGAAATAACTATAGACCTCGAAAAGATTAGAGCTATAATAGAGTGGCCAGTACCTAAGAGTATTTACGATGTTCGAAGTTTTCATGTTTTAGCCAGTTTTTTCTGTCGATTTGTTAAAGGATTCAGTTCAATTATGACTCCTATCATAGATTGTATCCACAAGAAAGTATTTGGGTGGACAAAATCAGCTGATAGAGCTTTTCAGGACATTAAGGATAAGATAATTCAAACTTCTGTCCTACGACTATCTGATTTTAATAAAGTTTTTGAGGTTGAATGTGATGCATCAGGTGTAGGAATAGGAGTTTTGATTCAAGAGCTCCATCCTATTGCATACTTCAGTGAGAAATTGAATGAGACTAAACAAAAGTATTCTATATATGATAAAGAATTTTATGCGATAGTACAGACTTTGAGATTTTGGAGGCATTACCTGTTGTCTTTCGAGTTCGTCTTGTATTTGGATCTTGAAGCTTTTAGGTTTTTAAATTCACAAAAGAAACTGAACCATAGACATGCCAAGTGGGTTGAATTTCTTCAATCCTATACATTTGTACTGAAATATAGGGCTGGATCTACAAATCAAGTTGCGGATGCTCAGAAGTCGTAGAGTCATTCTTTTGTTTTCCATTAGCGTTAAATTTGTGGGATTTGAAAAGTTAAAAAAAATTATTCTGACTATCCTGACTTTTTACCATGTCCTAAAGCTTCAGATGCATCTAGAGTAGCTTATTTATACTTTGATGAGGTTGTGAGATTACATGGTCTACCGAAGTCCATTGTATCAGATCGTGATGTTAGATTCTTGAGTTATTTTTGGAAAACTTTATGGCATTTGCTGGGATAAAACTTAATTTCTCATCTGCATATCACCCACAGACTAATGGCTAGACTAAAGTAGTTAATAGGAGTTTAGGCAACCTTCTTAGGAGTCTAGTAGGAGAACATGTCAGTAATTAGGATTTAATCTTATCCTGAGCCGAGTTTGCTTACAATGATTCTATCAATAGGTCTATTGGTAAGATACCATTTGAAGTTGTATGTGGTTATCGTCCCCATAAATTAGTGGACTTAATCCCATTACCATGGCATGCTAGATCATCAGAAGACGTAGAATTATTTGCACAGCATCTTAAGGATATGCATGAACATGTTAAAAACAAAATTAATGTTAGTAATCAAATGTATAAGCAGCTTGCAAATTCACATCGTAGATCTTATAACTTTACTGAGGGATACTGTTATGATTCGATAAGGCCAGAACAATTTCCATCAGGAACCATCAAGAAACTCCATGCACGTGGAGCTGAACCTTTTAAGATCTTGAAGAAACTAGGATCGAATGCGTACATTGTAGATTTACCATTTGATTATGGCATAAGCTCAACATTTAATGTATCAGATCTAATAAATTACAAGGAGCCAATAATGATACCTATGATCCATTTGAGCCCGATCATTTTCTTGAGAGTGAACCCCACTCTGAGTGTCCACCGCCCACTATTCCAAGAAAACATGATCGTATCGATAAGATTTTAGATGAGCAGGTGTCAACTAGAAGGCATGGATATCAGCGATATCTAGTTTGATGGCAAGGTTGACCTAAATCCGAGAATACATGGATTACCCGAGAGTTGTAATGGATCGATCCAGATCAGCTTGAACAATTCTAGAGCCATAGTGGACAGTACTCGTTGGAGTCTAGTTTTTTTCCATCCTAGTGGAATTGGTGCGGACACCAGTTCGCAAGCCACCATCTGGCTTGACTAAGCCAGATCTAGCTGCATCAATAAGAGTTCTCATACTTTAATAAGTTGTTTTTAGTATGTTAGCGGCTACTATTTCAGATTGCCATATGTGCCACTTGAATGCCACCTCTGTACTGTATCATCACTCGAGTTAGAGCCTTGATGGATTCCTGATGCCACCCAAAGGAGAATCATAATTTCCTAGCCCGTGCCATGAAGAAGTATTAAAAGATTAGCCCAAAAAAGTTCACATGGCAACTGTTGCTTGGTGCGAGACGCGGTCCAAGTTTATCATAAGATGGCACCACTTACATGATTAGCTTGTTAGAGTTTGATTTATTCTAAACTATTAGTATTTGAATTGTTTTGAACTCTTGTTATCTTATCTATAAATACCTGTGTATTAGAGCTTTTAAGGGACAATGGAAATGAATGAAAAAAATTAAAGCTGTTGCTTTCTTCTCCAATCTAGAGATCCTTATTCTCTCTCTTGGTTTCTTCCTCTCTTCTTCTAAGTTTGTCTTTCTCTGCGCCTGAATTCATCCCTGCACCAAGATCAAAACCACCACCTCTCCACACGCCATGTACTATCCGAGATATTGATTCAGAGTAACGCTTGAAGGTGCCTTGATTCTGAATTCGTGAAGTTCTTTTACGGATTGGGATCGCAACCGCCTGCAACAACCTAACTTCTTTAAGATCGAATCGAGCGATCATCTGAGCGAAATCTTCATAGATCTATTGAGGAGATCGTTATTGTTGGCAAGTAAAATTTATTTTTTTGAATTTTCTTAGATCTGAATCTGAATTGTGAAGCCTAATCAAGAAGGAGATTTCTCAATCACCTTCGATCATAGATTCTTAAAAATTAAAAGGGACAAGATCTACTTGTTTTAATCAATACTTTTCTTCTTGGAAAGTTTATATCTTGTTAGATTTGCTTTTGTTTATCATTTTGATCGCTAAAATAAATAAATAAATAAATAAATAAATAAGTCAATTGCATCTTCAATTGCATATCGTATCATATTTTGGGTCCATTCTCCATTTGTTCTAGTGTGTTTGACTAGATAGTGTCAGTTTCAGGTATGTCTATGCATGGTGATTTGTCTCTCGGTTTCTTCCATATTAGTTAAGAGATATCTACTCAAATGAGTTTGTAATTACTCTTGAAAGTATGAAAGTGAGTGAAAGCATCTTTTGAAGGAAGTTAACCACCTTCAAAGGGTCATTAGATGGTGCTGATCGTCTCAAGGTAATTAGTGTTCTCTTTTTCTATTTTTCCTGTCTGAGATTTGATTGGGTCTTATTACATTGATAGGACCATACTAATTCAAATCAGTATATGTTGATTGGCATGGATGATGGATCAGCATTGACCAATCACCAATGTCTGCTGATAATAATGGATCTTGGGCTGATGAGCGCAGACAATTTTCCCCATTGAGTCATGTCTATATTTGGTTGAGCCAGTATGCACTGTATGTTTTGGACCAGCATATTAGGGTATTTTAAAGGGGGAATATTGAATGTGACAATTTTTTTCTATCATTTGTGGATGACAATGTCCTTGTTAATTTGAAAAGCTGAAAATTTGGTCTATAGAAATATTTTGCATCATAGTTTAGTGACACCACCTGCTGAAGTTCATCTATCCTCAAGAGATTTTACATAATAAATAACAATACAAATTATTGTAGTTTTTAAGAAAGAAAACCTTTGTGACAGAGCGGTCATCACCACTAAGCATCGTTATTAACTTGACTTCAACATAATCTGTTTTTCATTCTCGTCAATCCCATGCATTATTTGTTTATAACTTGGGTTTCACCTCCCAAGTAGAACAAAATATCATGTTGCTATGGTCCTTTGGAACAAGAACGGTTGAAAAACCCGAACCAAGAGGTTGGGGGCATACCAAACCGAGTTGGTCAGGAACTACGATAATTTGAGCTTGAAATGAGGTAGAGGTGAACCGGTTAGAATCGAGCCAAATTGGATTGAAATGTCGGGTTCTTTAGCTAATGTTTGATTGTTGGATAAAACTTCTAGGCATGAATGACACAATATATCACATTGCTCTTAGGGACCATCGAGTGCTGGCCTTTAGATGTAATGTGAATTATTGATTTATCTTAATATTTGTATGACTGGTCATCCCAAATCTTGCCTACAATTTTTACCTAGCAAGTACCATTTATCATGATAAAGGTTTGTTGTACCAGTCGGTATCTTAACATATCAAGTGTATCCTAGCACCGAACCAGTATAAAGTCTCGTACGATACTGACACTCGGTATATCTTGCCATCTCATATTATACTGTGCACCGACATTATAATAGGATGGTATTGGTATAGGGTCTGACGTTGGGATAGCGAACCTTGACCATAATTGTAACATCCTACAATGAGTCAAATGGGTAAATCTTGTGCCAAAGAATCCTGAAATTCTTGTGACAAGCTTAATTTTAGTCCATAATTCATATACTGTGTACATAAACAACAAGCTTTTTAGCACTTTTGAGTCCTGGTGTCACAAATAGGCAACTAAAATTGGCAAAAGCAGGGGTGGCTTGACAAGACACCAAAATTTGTTGTTTGCTTCGTTTCCTATGTTGTTTTTGTTTTCATGAAACATTATTCACTATGTCGCCTATCAATTTTATTGTACAAATTGCAACCTTTTGAATTATGGTCAAAGGGCTCTATCGGTTTCAAATGAACTCATCCTGCAAGGACATGCCAATAGGACAAGTTTAAATCAGTGCTTTAGGTTTTTCAGTAATAAATCAGTGCTTATTGATGAACAAGTTGTAATAAACTTTCAAGTTTATTTAAATATGTCATGGCTTTCTTTTTCTTAAACATTTTTCTGTTCTGCTCAGATTTTGGAATCTCATTCAAACATTATTTTTGCTTTTCTAGGTTTATCATCACAAATAATGGATCTGGTCATGCTGTAGCTGGATTGAGGTAAGATTGCAAATCATGAAGTACCATAGTAATTTTGTTGCTCAAGTCTGCTGAAGTGAGATTCTACATGAGGAACCTTGAGACAACCTCTTACCATGCTAATATTGAGGATCTGTAATCTACCTCTGGCCCACAATATTTTGGTCCATTCATCCAACTCTGCCTTAAAGCTGTCAAGTTTTTCCTATTTTTGTATTTGATATATGGACTGCAAAGAGTTAAACATGAATCTATTATTTCTGGCAAGATTATTCACATCTGTTTTCTAGAATTATGGAAGTTAATTAACTGATAGTCATAAACAGGACCATTCACTTGACTTTGTTGCTTTCGTTTCTTCCATCATTTGATTTTTGATTTTACCCTCATCAACATTTGGTATATTTTCATACTCTGAGAATACAATCTTTAAGTATGATTTTAGAAGTGGAGATACAAACAAAGTAGTTGCTTATTATTACCTGAATTGCCAGATCATATTTCTAATAGATGATGATGTCAGTCTAGATGCTATATCAGTCAATTTACACTAATCATCTTTTTCAGGTACAAGGAGTATCATCTTCATGATTATAGTTCTTGGTTCTTAAAACAGGTGAGGCTTCTTTGTTACTATGAACACTTAACTCTCTCACCTACATTAGTTTGAGCAGATATGCTTATAACCATACTAATTTGGTTTGTTTCCTTAATTAAGCTCAATAATACTAAAAATTGGAGACGCTTAAAGAGTTGCCTTGTGAAAACTGAGGACTGTAATAATTTGCCAAAAAAATACGAGGTCTGTTTCAATTTTCCTTGTTTGCTAATACTTGATTTACATCGGATCCTCACTCTCACTTTTCTCAATTTTATCCAGACTTTGAAAGAGTACAAGTTGGCAGAACTTACCCCAATTGAGGCTGGTTGCTGTCAGCCACCATCAGAGTAGGTGCTTTACTTTCTCGTGATCAGATTGCCATTTGGTGTTGAAGTAATTTTATTATTTTATTATAGTGCACTTAGAATCTGAAACTCCAAGTTACAAAGCAAATATGATCATCCTATAAGTTTCCTTACCAAATTAAATGTGGCACTGCCTGCAACACTCATTAGGTACCCTGGTTTGGCCACTGAGGCATATTACTGATGAGTAAGTGATCCTGGATAAAGAAAAAGGTGCAGAATTAGCATCCTCAAACTGTTACTAGATTTATTTTTTTTAATATATATATATATATATATATATATATATATATATATATATATATATATATATATATATACGTATATATATGTATCTATGTACATATATATGTATATATGTATCTATGTATAGAGGTAGACTGGGCTCCGGTCGACTGAATTCTAGTCCATATCCGATCGTTGGATCAGCTCGCATCTTCAAAAACAGGTGCCTGAAAAGGCGTGTTTTCAGGTTGAAAAAAAATAGGCGTGTTTCTACGTTTGAATTTTTTTTTTTTTTTGAAGGTGCCTTCAGAGTGCCAGAAGGCATCTTTAGGTGTTTTTTCTTTTAGGCGACGCCTGTTTTTTTTCAGCCCTAAAGGCGCCTTTAGGGCTGAAAAAACTGACAAAAAAAAATAGGTGCCTTTAGGCATCTTGAATTTTTTTTTTTTTTTTTTTTTTTAGGCGGCATCTCTTTTCTTCAGCTTTTTTTTTAGCTCTAAAGGTGCCTTCGGGGTTGAGAAAAAAGCGCTTCAGGGCTGAAAAAAGGGGCCTTCAGTGCTTGAAAAAAAACACGTCGGCTTCAGTTTTTTTTGGTGTAGATGCGTGCCTTTTTTTTTTAGCCTGAAGGCGTGTCTTTTTATGCGCCTGTTTTCGGAGATGTGCGTTGATCCAACGGCCTGGGATCTAATCGGATATGGACTGGGATCCGATCAATTGGAGCCCAATCTACCTCTATATGTATATATGTATATATACATATGTATGTATATACATATATGTATATACGTATATACACACATATATATACATCCATACACACACACACACACACACATATATATATATATATATATTATACACACACACACACATCTATGTACATATATACACACATCTATATGTATATATATACGTATATATACATGTATATATATATACACGTGTATATACATGTATATATATGTATATATATACATATATGTATGTACATGTACATACATATACATGTAGATACATACATGTATGTCCATGTATATATATACATATATGTATGTACATGTATGTATATGTATGTATATATGCGTATATATATATACATATATGTATGTATACATATATATGTATGTGTGTACATATATGTATATATATATGTATGTATGTACATATATATACACATGCATATATATGTATATATGTATATACATATATGTATATATACACACGTATATATGTATATACATATATGTATATATGTATATATATCTATGTACATATATGTATATTTGTATATATGTATATATATGTACATATGTACATACATGTATAGATATATACATATATATATATATATATATGTATATATATATATATATATAGATGTAGACTGGGCTTCGGTTGATCGGAGCCCAGTCTGTATCTGGTCGGATCTCCGGCCATTCGATTAGCGCGCATCTCCGCCCCTGAAAAGGCATGCCTGGAAAAAAAGCCTGCGTTCAGGCGCTGGGCTAAAAAAATCTTGAGGTTGGAAAAAAAATAGGTGTCTACGCTTGAAAAAAAAGATAGGCGCCTATCAGGTTCCTGATAGGTGCCTACAGGTTCAGAGAAAAAAAAGAAGACGCCTACAGGTGGCTGTAGGCGCCTATCATGTGTCTTTAGAGCTGAAAAAAGGCGCTCCGAGCTGAGAAAAAAACCTAAAAGATAGGCACAGGCGCCTGAAAAAAAGGGAAAGAAGGTGCCTTTCCTCTTTCTTTCAGGCGCCTGCGCCTTCTTTCCTCTTTTTTTTTCAGGCGCATGTGCCTGCATTTTTTCATTTCAGGCGCCTGTGCCTGTTTATTTTCATGTTTTTTCAGGCGTAGGCGCTTTTTTCGGCCTGAAGGTGCACCTTTTCAGGCATGTTGTTTTTGGCGCGCTGATCCAATGGTCAGGAATCCAATTGGATATGGACTAGGATTCGGTCGATCGGAGCCAAGTCCAGCTATCTCTCTCTCTATATATATGTATGTATGTGTTGGTGCGGAAATCCGTAAGGACGTTGGAGGTGGCTGGAGTGGAGAAGGTGAGGCTGTCGACGGGACCTGCAAAACAAAGTCCGAACTGGAGGCGGCTAGCTTCGGCAAGATCCTTCGACGCACAAGTTAGTTTTCCGGCCAACTGGAATGGAGTGCTCAGGATAGAAAGAAGCGGAGTAATGGGAAGGAGAGGAGAGCTTAGAGGAAACGTATTTGGAGGATCTCTTTTATAGACGGAGCGTGTAACAAACTGATGGCGATAGCCGCAACCTTCTGGTAGTGGGTTGTTCGGGGCCACGTGAAGTTTGTTACGGAGGATAGCATTCGTTGTCTTGACGTGGCAATCGAGAGTAGTGTTCGTTGTTGCGACTTGCCAGTTCGTCGGATATCAATAGTCGAAGTTCGGATGGAGTGGGTGCGGATGGTGAAGATTTTCAAGTCACGATGGTTTTAGAGAAGTTCGGACTCTTTTAAGATCGCCCGTATGTTGGTCGGTCTGTATTGAGTTGGTAGTCGAATTCATGCAGACGATGAAGTCCTAGGCAATTAGGAGGTCGACCGAAGGGAGCTCGCTTGGCGACTGAGAGAAGTTCGTCTGGAGGAGTTCGTCCGGTAGGAGCGTGACTGGAGTAGTTCGTCCATTAGGAGCGTGACTGGAAGAGTTCGTTTGGTAGGAGCACGACTGGAGGAGTTCGTCTGGAAGGAGTGCGACTGGATCTTAATCCTGTTATTTGCTTTTAGCCAAAGGACTAGGTCAGAATAACAATAATTCTCCTTCACCGTTCAAGATTGAATCGCCGAACTTCTGTGTGCTTTCTAGAGGTTCTGCAGCATGAACTCGTTGAGGAGGTCGATGAATCCCAACAGCAAGGAGGTCAGTGACCAAGGACTTTGGGCAAGAACTTTGACGGAGGCCGTTTTACCCCCAACACTTGTCCTACTTTCGAGTTCGAATTTCAAATGGAGTACAAAGGAATTGCTGTAGTCGAAGTTCTTTGGTAGTTTCTTGCTTTGGAGAGCAAAACTATCTTTTTTCAAATTGGTGCTGCGATTTGATGTTGAATGACTTGAACAGATATATTCCCTTGAAAATTTGTTTGGCGTGGAGCTCCACGTACGACTTAGTTATTGCTTCGTCAGGAAGCAAGTGCGAGTGGGACACGCGGCGGGTTAGGGTTGATTGAAGGAGTTCCGCAATCATAACTTCCTCTAGGGCTCTGATTTTCTATTTAAGCTTCTCCTTCACCTGCAATTTCTTGCTTTCACCTGGGCTTCTTTTTCTTCTTCCTCCGTTTCTTGTCGTCCCCGAGTGTCCTTGTTCTCGTCGCCCCTATTCTTTTCGTGACTTCCGGCCGTCGGCATCTTTCTCGATTCTCTTTCATCTTTCGGTCTTCTTCCTGTGTTTTTCTAGGTCAGTCTCTCATCCCTGTCCTTTTGACTTTTAGCTTTCTTGCATTCTTCGGGTTTTGTTTTGTTATTCTCCATTTTTTGGCTTCCACCGTCCTTTTTTTTGAGTTCTTTTTTGGAGATTTTATTTGATTTAACCTAATCTAGATGTCGTCCGAGATTTCTTAGTCTAGCAGTTCTAGGAGTTCAGCTGACCCAAACCCCAATAACCTCAAGGTTAGAATGGAAACTGGGCCGAGGGCAGTACCTCAGCCAGACTTTAAACCGGGGTCTATTCCCTGTTCTTTGACCATTGAAGACCTGTCACTAGTTAGGATCTAATACGGGATGCCTACCAAGTACAAGCTGGAATTTCCTGGTTCAAGTGGTCGGGCTTGTGCTCCTTCAGGTCGGTTCTGCTTGTACCTAGAGGCTTTTCGTGCTGGATTAAGGCTTCCCCTTCCTGACTTTGTTATAGTCCTTTTTCATTTTTTAAACATCTCCCTAGCCTTGGTAGTTCCGAACTCCTTTAGGTTCATTATAGGTTCCTTGCTCTCTGTATATTTGCCGAGGTCCAGCTCACTATTTCTCTTTTTCGAATCTTTTTCACCTTCAAGCGTCACTGCTAAGGACTGGTGGCATGTTCCTCTCTAGTCCGGCAAGAAGGGGTTGCTTAAGGATGCCTCCTCTTCCTTCCATAATTGGAAGGAAAAGTATCTTTGTTTCCAGTTCGATCTTGCACTTAGGCTCCCACCCTAGGGATATCTGAGGGATTCCGTCTATCAAGCCCCGGGGTTAGAGAAAGCGGACCAAAAGTCGGTTACCACAATCAAAAGTTACTGAACCTTCCTGATATTTGAGCTAATAAAAGAACAAACCTTGTTCAACCTCGGTCTTAGCCCTCTGAATCCAGCAGGTATGTGACCGAAGTCAGTGGGTTGTCCCCTTTTTCTTCTCTCCTTTCTTTTCTAACTATGCTTTTTTTTTATGGTAGAGATGGATGCTAAGACCGTTGACATGCTTTCAAAGGGGCTCCAGGCTCGCAAAAGGAAAGGTATTGCATCTGATGAGCCTACTGCCAAGAAAGCTAGGGTGAACACCCCTAGCTTTGCAGTACTTGTTGATGCCGCCGCCGCCATCGAGGTTGTTGCCGCCGTCGAGGTCTCTCCTATTGCCAGGGTCGGTGCTGTTGTCGTGGGCTCCGTGCCTCCATTTGTGAGTCCTCCAATTGAAGACCCAACCCCGCAGCCTCCTGTTGGGAGGAGAGAAGGGGAGAAGGGAAAAAAGGTTGTCGTGAAGGTGCATCGCAAGGCGTGCCCTGGTGGGTCTAGCAATGATGGTGATAATCTGAGAGAAGACCCTTTCGGTAATTCGGAGCTCGTTCGGGATTTAATTGACAAGTTCGCCATGTCCGAGGTGGTGGACTAGATGGCCGACCTCGATCACTCAGCTCATCTGGGATTCTCTCGGGACCTTCCTCAAGATAGTCGTCTTGTCGATTTTTTTTTGCATGTATAACAGATTATTTGCTGCAGTCGGGTCACCAAATACTCGCGCATATCAAGACGGTGAACCATTTGAGGTCGAAGGCGCTGAAGGCTCAGAAGGACCTTCAGGCCGAAGTTGACCGCCTCTAGGGGAAGATCGCCGAGGCTGACCGTCTTTTAAAGGAGAAGGCAGTCAAGGTCCAAGGTCTGCGGGAGATGCTCAGACAAGAGGAGCTCACGTCGGCGGGGCTGAAGGCCGCTCTGGCCTTAAGGGAGGAGAGAAGGAAGAAGGCCGAGGTCAAGGTCGGCGAGCTGAAGGATCAATCTTCGAAGCAGATCTTGGAGGCGAAGATCCAAGCAGGGAAGGAGTTCAAGATTTTCTCTGAAATGAGGGACGTGAACATTGCCTTTGGCCAGGAGGCCTTTCAGAAGGGATATGAACTCTGCGAGGATCGAGTGGCTGCCAGGTTCTCCGAACTCGATCTCGGCTTATACGAGGTCTCTGATGAGGAGGTAGGACCGTCCACTACTGCGGCCGACCCTTCTCTTGTTGAAGCTATTCTCGAGCCCTCCGAACCTGTAGTTGAGACTCCCGAATCTGCACCTGAGCTGGAAGCAGTAGAGAATGCTCCGACCTCGCCCACCGCTGTTCCTTCCGAGGTCTAGAATTTTAAACTGTTGTACTTTCTTTTTCTTTCTTTTTGATGTATATTCAAACATTTTGAGAAATGAAAATGAGTTTTCTATTCTTTACACTTTGTGTTATGATGAATGTTACTTAGAATCCTTTTAGTGACCGAAGTCAAGGTCAATCATCTCCTACCGACGCTGATGTTAGATGTGTGCCCTAGAAGCCAGATTGGCTGATACTTGTTAAGTATTTTCTAGGAATATTTTTGTAATTTTGACTT
This sequence comes from Cocos nucifera, assembly GCA_006176705.1. Taxonomy (NCBI): domain Eukaryota; kingdom Viridiplantae; phylum Streptophyta; class Magnoliopsida; order Arecales; family Arecaceae; genus Cocos; species Cocos nucifera. The sequence goes on from QRFJ01000594.1 coordinate 82,659, forward strand.
AAAATCAATTAAAGGATTATTTATTCTGTCACAGTGTGTATTAAATTGTTTGTGATACATCCATTGAGTTAATAGGCATGATAACACATTCTTAAGAGTTGAGAATTCAAGGCATGAGTTATCATAATTAACTTATAAATTGCTTCCGATCGTAGGATCATCACGAGGATGGTGATTGATCCGGAAGATCAGTGTACGATCGTTTTCTTAGGGTAGATGAATCTTGAGTCTACGGTGTGGAGACACCGGAGTGAGAGTACAGGTACTCGTTAGAGAACGAGGGCACTAAGCGTGACCATCTCGAGCAGTCATAAAGGAGCCTACCTTCTCGTCGATGACTAGCTCAATGCTGCAGCATGTCTAGTTTTTTGACCTAAGGTGCATTGGCAGTTCACCGTGAGGGGGTTATAGTTTTACTACGCCATAACTCGGTCTCCTAGTCATTCGGAATCCTGAGGTGCATGTTGGCTATAGCATGTTCATCGTAGGAATTGGATCGCACCAAGATGGGATCTATCAACCTCGGTAGAGTAGTCCTATAATGATCATAAGATCGAGTCCTAAAATCTATGGCCATGGTAATGTGAAATAATAGAAAGGGGTTTCTATTAAGATTTCACATTGGACTTGAATCGAATGATTCATTCATATGATGGGTGTTGGGTTTGATGAGTTTACCTTAACCCTAATCTCGTTGGGGCTCATGATAGAAGAATCCAATCATATAGGTCGCTGCACAGAGGTTCGCTATTCGATTTTGATGGGTTGCCACCATATACTGCTAGGTGTCACTGGTGGATTTTAGGATCAATTAGAATTGTCTTGATGATCGATGATTCTGATTAGGTAAATCGAAAGAGTTCTGATCCATTGAAAGGTGTTTCGATGATGTCGTTGATGGAGATCATGACATGTCCCATTACCATACAGAACTGAACCTAACTGGGTCACACAAACAAGGGTTTGGGTTTGGATGTCATCAATTGAGCTAACCCAGTTCGATTGATTGGGAATAGATCCAACTAGGTTCAAGGAAATCATGCTAGCATATGATTGAGCCTAACATTCTTCTTTTGTAGTCTTTTTGGATCGTTTCGATTGAGCCAAATTAGATTTGGCTCACCGAGGAGCCTTGTATGGCTCTATCCTAGTTTGACTGGAACTTGTCCAGATCTGAAAAGTCTTGTTCTAACCTGATCTAGGCTTGTCCTAATCCATCGGATGGAAACAGGACGACCTGCTAATTTGTGGAACTATTTGGACAAGGCTTATTCGGGAACTCTGCGGAGATTTGTCTTGATCTAACTGGATCTTGTCCTGGCTTGATCAAGACTTGTCCTAAATCCCATAAGATAGGAACAAGACACGGGTTGTCTTTCCCAGATTAGGGCTTGTCCTAAAATCATGAGATGAAATTTGGACAAGCCTCTCCTGAAAATTCTAGATGGATTTTTCTTGATCTGACTGGACCAAGTCCTGGCTTGATCAAGGCTTGTTCTAACTTGGTTAGGACTTGATCTAATTCCATTGGATGGGACTTGAAAAACGTTTGTCCAAAATCCCATGAGATGGGAACTAGACAAGGGTCAAATGTTGACATAGTATGCAGGAAAGAAGAGATATGGCATGCGCCCTCTAGAATTTATCTGAGGGCGCACGTCCATATGGGATTTACGTGAGGAATAAGGGGCGCACTCTCCCTTTGGCCGTGCGCCCCATATAGATATGCATGGAGGTGTCCCATTCAAATCAAGTTTGAATGGGTTAAAAGTTTGAATAGTTCAAACTCTTGGGAGATTTAGAGTTGTGCGCCAACTTAATCTTATTCCAAATTGTTCCACGCCATATCCCTTTATTTTTGTGCGACAAAAATCTGAAAAAAAGGGGTGTTGGGCATGGAGATCGTGGGAGAGTCCTTCCGCTTGTTGGCTTTGATCCGTTCAAAGTCACATGCGAAGGGACTCTTGGTTTGGTTTATAAATAGGGCCCTGTGCAAGTGTTGTGCATAGAAAATTCTCTACGGTGAAGCCTGCCAAAATCACCATCTCCACACCTCCCTCATCTGATCCTCTCCCTCTTCTCCATGCTCAAGAGTTGGGCAAAACCTATGGGTAAAGATCAAGTCCCTTTAGCGTGAAGATCAGCGAGAGACGACGGTGTTCGTGAGACGAATGCGCAGCCTTTGGAGTTCGTTTTGAAGGCTCTATGGGAAGACATCAGATCTGATCTTTGGAGATCAGATCCAGAAAGAGGAGACTTCCAGATCTGACCCGAGTAGATACCGGTAGAGGCCGGACACGTGCGCGGCTCAATCAGAATCTTGGATTAGTCGTCAGATCATCACAACGGATAAATGGTTTATTCGAACAGGTGATAACTATTATCACTATTTTTATTTTTATTTTACTTCTAAATTTTAAATCAATTTAATCAGATCTAAAAGCTCAGATCTGATCGGATCATTAAAAAAAATAAAATTATTCCATTGCAAATCTGATCCGATCAGATGCATCCTGCGGTAAGAAAAATCTGATTTTTTCTTCAACTGGTATCAGAGTCAGGTTGATGCTTCCAGATCTATATTTAGATTGATTTAAAATTATTTTTTATGATCTGATTATTTGATTTTCAAATGTTACATAGGATGTAATAAGATCTGAAATAAAAAATTATATGTTCTATATATATATATGTTTGACATAAACAATGCATGTTCTAGTCTAGATCTGTTGTCATATATCATGATAGTTTTCAAATATATTTTAGATTAGATCTGATTTAATTTTTTATTATTTGATAATTTAAGTTTTAGATGTTACATTAGATGTGATCATATCTGAAACATAAGGTTTAATTTAATATTTTAATGTATGTGATATAGGTAGCATAAGTCTAAACTAAATCTTTAGTTTAATCTCATAGTCTAGATAAAAAATTTAATGAAATGTTCATTTAATTTTCTGAAGATTATGTGATTAGATTAGTTAAATTTTAGATATTATATGTGATATAATTAGATCTGAAAGCATAAGATGCATTTAAAAAGTTCATATATATAACATATGCAATGCATGTCTAGACTAGTTCCATAGATCTATGCCATGAGTGGTCTAGATTAAAATTTTTTTTTGATGAGATCATTTAAAATTTTATTTTCAGATATTACATCAGATGTAACGAGATCTGAAACGTAAATTTAAATGTTAAATTTGATACATGAGATGTATGCAAAACATGTATAGATTAGATCTTAAATCATGTAACAGTTATATGCTTTAGATCTGATAGTTTTATAGTATAGTTCATATTTTTGATTAAGGCATTCCTTTTGGCCGTCCGGTCATAAGAGTAAGAAGGGTTTAAAGGCCCTCTCTTTCCATTCGATGGGCTGCGTTTGCCCTTAATCAGAAATCGAAAACTTTTCTGCAAAATCTTAGACCCTGAAATCCTAGGATTTTTATGCATATTTTGTTATTGAACCCTTGGACTTAATTAAGAATTAAGTTTATGAAAATAATTAGGTCTAAAATTATGAATTTTCAGTTCTAAGATATCTTCATAAATCATGGGTTCGGGTGTGGATAGCTCAATTAGATCTAGCGGTTGATCAAACCAAATCAAGAGTTGGTTAGGTGGGATCAAGAGTGCTTAGATTTGACCAGCCTAATAGAATTAAATCTGGGTCAAGGTCGACTCACAGTCACATGTGGTCAATCAAATTAAGATCTAATTTGGCTCCGCGGTTCAAGCCTAGATTGTAAGCTAACTCGATCAGTTTTGGTCAGACAAGTCGGTGTCTAAGGTATGGCAAATACGACCAGTGGTTTTTAATTGGAAGCTACTCGACCTGAATGCGTTCACGACGAGTTAATGGCATATTCCTCCTGATCTCACTTACCTGGCCGATTGAGTCAACCTAGTTCTAGTTTGAGGTGGCTAACGATTCGAGCTAACCCATGCCACTAGGTTAGTCATAAATGTTATGACTAGTTGAGTCTAAGAGACCAAATCAAATCTCCCTAAGAAAATATTAAGTCCTAGGTCTTCCACCATAGTAGATGTGCGGGCCCTTCCCGGGGTTGATTATTCTCGGTTGGATACAGTGATTCAGTTGCATCGGGAAGACGCAACCATATCTATTAGGCATTGGATGCTATGGGTTGGAGGATGGGTTAGGCTCAATATTCCGGATACGGTGAGGGATCCAATTAGGAATCCAATTTATGCAAATGGTGGGTTTGACTTAACTAAGGAGTAGAGCAATATTCCGAGCATAGTGAGCTTTATGAATTAGAGATCAGGTTTGGGTGCACCATGTTTAGAGAAATATTGGACAAGAGTTGTCCACTCATCGGGTGACTTATCACCAATAACTATTAGGTGAGGTGGTGAGCCAATCGGTGGGACCGCACCACCCACTAGAAATCAATGATCGTGAAGATTTTTGCATCTTTGCCAAGGGAGTGTAGGGATCCGTGAAAATAGTGGAAGCCTAATTTGTTTAAAAATAAAGTCCCTAAACAAATTGGTTGAGTCAAATTACAAGTCTAACTAGAAACTTTGACTCTTTACAGGAAAATGTCTACATCAAAATCTTTAACCCGAATCCTAAATACCCACAGGTTGACTAGATCAATTTACAAGGATTGGCTAAAGAACTTCAAAATTGTTGGGTTCGAAAAGGTTGACCTATGTATTGGACCAGGACCTCTCCTTCACTAGCCCGTCCGACTGCTGATCAGAGAACGTCTCATGAGAAGTGGTCTGACAATCATAACAAAGTGCCACATGTTGGGCTCAATGTCAGATGAATTACAGCACCAACATGAAGACATCAAGACTGCTCGCCAAACGTTGGCGCACCTGCAAGAGTTGTTCGGTGAATAGAGTCGCACAGTATGTTATCAAGTCTCGAAGAGACTTTTTAAGGTGCAAATGCGTGATGTGCGGTTGATTCAAGATTATTGCTTGGCAATAATCAAGGACCTAAAGAGCTTGAGAAGCTTAGAGTCTTGATGGACAAGGAACTGTAGATTGATGTGATCCTGCAGTCCTTGATTGATTCGTATGAGCAGTTCATTATGAACTTCCATATGAATAAGCTCCAGTGCACCTTGGCCGAGTTAATAAATATGCTGGTTACTACTGAGCAAACTTTGAAGGGTTCAAAAGGCTCAGTTTTGGCTATGGAGCAGACTTCTTCCAAGAGAGTCTTTTGGAAAGAAGTCTGCAAAGAAGTAGAAAACAGAAGGGGAAAAGAAGGACGAGCCAAAGAAGAAGGCTACAGAGAAGGAAAAGTGTTTCCACTGCAACTCCAATGGCCATTGGAAGCGGGACTACCCTGCGTATCTGACTAGCCTGAAGAACAAGCAGGAAGGACATTCTAAAGGAATGCTCGTCATTGAGTCTGTCGAGCAAAACATAAATGCCATAAGATCAAAATGATCTAGAGATAGTGTTAATGAAAGGTACTTGTGGCACCTTAGGCTAAGTCATATAGCTGAAGATAGGATTAACAAATTGGAGAAATCCGGACTAATGGGTCCGTTGACTTTTGAGTCATATCCGATTTATGAATCATGCCTTCAAGGCAAAATAACCAAGCTTCCTTTAGTGGGACATGAGAAAGGGCCACAGACCTACTTGCCCTGGTACATATAGATGTGTGCAGCCCATTCGATGTACCGGTCAGAGACAATTATGACTACTTTATTATCTTTATCGATAATCTGTCTCGGTGTGGATGTGTACTTGATATGACACAAGTTTGAAGCTATTGAAAAGTTCAAGAAATTTAGACATAAAGTAGAAAAGCAAATCGGAAAGTTCATTAAGGCTCTTCGATCAGATCGAGAAGGTGAATACCTTAGTCAGGAATTTCTGGACTATCTCAAGGACAATGGTATAGTCTCATAATGGACTTCACCTAGAATGCCTCAACTTAATAGGATTTCAGAACGGAGAAAATGGATACTATTAGATATGGTTTGATCTATGATGAGCCTTACGGATCTTTCTGAGTTTCTTTAGAGAGTTTAATAAGTTCCATCTAAAACTGTTCCTACCACACCATATGAGATATGGCATGGTAAGAAGCCAAGTCTGAGTCATCTCAGAATTGGGGTTGTCCGGCGCGGACAAGTTAGAGTCTAGGTCCCTTAGAGCTCGGTTTATTGGATATCCTATAGAGTTATTAGGATATTACTTCTATCTTCCGAAAGACCACAATGTGATTGTGGGTTGACACCATTTTTTTTGAAAAATAGTTTATTCAAGATGGTGACATCGGAAGATAGATTAGGCTAAAGAAGAAAGTCTCCAAAGAGCCAAGGAACCTGACGAACCTAGTTAGTCTAAGCTGATCCATAATTCACTTCCTCCATCTTGTAGGTTAAATAGGATTTCCCGTCCTCCTGAAGGTATTTAGGTACTATCTTAGAGGATGTAGAGAAAATGTTCCTCATGGGAAATGGATTCAAAGTGATGATCCTAGAATTTATAACGAGGCGATATTAGATATCGACTTCGAGAATTGGTAAGAGGCAATGAAGTCAAAGATTGACTTGATGCACTCGAACTAAATCTGAATCTTGGTAGATCCACCTAAAGGTATAGTACCTATTGGGTATAAATGGATCTTCAAGAGAGACATATGCAGATGGGAATGTGGAGACATTCAAAGCTAGGCTAGTGGTAAAAGGGTATTAGGTTACCTTCTCGTCAGTGGCCATCCATCCGCACATTGCTTGCCATTGTAGCATATTTCAATTACGAAATATGGCAGATGGATGTGATAACTGAGTTCATAATTGGATATCTTGAGAAAAATATTTATATGGAACAGTCATTTATTTTCACATCTAGTAATGGTGATCACAAAGGTCTGCAAGCTGCAAAGGTTCATCTATGGACTTAAGCAAGCATCTCGGAGTTGGAATGCTTGATGTAATTAAATCGTTTGGTTTCATCAAGAATGAGGAGAAATCAAGTATGTTAAAGAAGGTTAGTGGGAGTGCGGTTGTCTTCCTCGTATTGTACATGGATGACATCCTCCTGATTGCGAATGATATTCTCATGCTGACATAGGTCAAAGTATGGTTATCTAAGAAATTTTCTATGACAGATCTAGGTAAGGCATCCTTCATTTTTATTTTTAAGGTCTACAGAGATAAACTAAAGAGGATGCTGGGTCTTTCATATAGAGGTGCTGAAGAGGTTCAGTATGATGAACTCTAGGTTCAGGGGTATGCAGACTCAAACTTTATGTCTGACATAGATGATCGAAAGTCGATATCTGAAAGTTTATTCCAATGCGCTGGTGGTACTGTAAGTTGGAAGAGTTTCAAGAAGACGGTTCCACCTCATCTGTGATTACCTCGAGAAGGAACACATCGAGGTTAAGAGAGTTGACTTTGCAGATCATGCGGTTGACCCACTGACGAAGCCTTTAGGTTCGTAGAAGATCTAAGCCCACCTTGAGAAGATGAAACTCAGATTTGTAACTAATTGGCTTTAGGTCAAGTGGGAGTTTGTTAGATGTGTGCCTTAGAAGCCAGATTGGCTGACACTTGTTAAATACTTTCTAGGGATATTTTCGTAATTTTGACTTAAAATCGATTAAAGGATTATTTATTTTATCACAATGTGTATTAAAGTGTCTGTGATACATCCATTGAGTTAATAGGCATGATAATACATTCTCAAGAGTTGAGAATTTAAGGCATGAGTTATCATAATTAACTCATAAATTGCTTCCGATTGTAGGATCATCACGAGAATGGTGATTGATCCGGAAGATCGGTGTACGATTGCTTTCTTAGGATAGATGAGTCTCGAGTCCACAGTGTGGAGACATTGGAGCAAGAGTGCAGGTACTTGTTAGAGAATGGGGGCACTGAGCGTGACCACCTCGAGCAATCATAAAGGAGCCTACCTTCTCGTCGATGACTAGCTAAATGTTACAACATGTCTAGTTCTTTGACCTGAGGTGCATCGGCAGTTCACCTTGAGGGTGTTATAGTTTGACTACACCATAACTCGGTCTCCTAGCCATTTGGAATCCTGAGGTGTATGTTGGCTATAGTATGTTCATTGTAAGAATTGGATTGCACCAAGATGGGATCTATCAACCTCGGTAGAGTAGTCCTATGATGATCATAAGATCGAGTCCTAAAATCCATGGCCATGCTAGTGTGAAATAATAGAAAGGAGTTTCTATTAGGATTTCACATTGGACTTGAATCGAATGATTCATTCATATGATGGCTGTTGGGTTTGACGAGTTTACCTTAACCCTAATCTCGTTGGGGCTCATGATAGAAGAACCCAATCATATAGGTAGCTGCATAGAGAGGTTCGCTATTCGGTTTTGATGGGTTGCCACCATATACTGCTAGGTGTCACTGGTAGATTTTGGGATCAGTTAGAATTGTCTTAATGATCGACGATTCTGATTGGGTGAATCGGAAGAGTTTTGGCCCATCGAAAGGTGTTTCGATGATATCGTTGATGGAGATCATGACATGTCCCATTACCATATAGAACTGAACCTAACTGGGTCACACAAACAAGGGTTTGGGTTTGGATGTCATCAATTGAGCTAACCCAGTTCGATTGATTTAGATTAGATCCAACTAGGTTCAAGAAAATCGTGCTAGCACACGAATGAGCCTAACATTCTTCTTTTGTAGTCTTTCTGGATCGTCTCGATTAAGCCAAATTAGATTTGGCTCACTGAGGAGCTTTGTATGGCTCTATCCTAGTTTGACTGGAACTTGTCCAGATATGAAAAGTCTTGTCCTAACCTGATCTAGGCTTGTCCTAATCCATCGGATGGAAACAGGACAAGACCTGTTAATTTGTGAAACTATTTGGATAAGGCTTATTCGGGAATTCTGTAGGGATTTGTCTTGATCTGACTGGATCTTGTCCTGGCTTGATCAAGACATGTCCTAAATCCCATAAGATGGGAATAAGACACGGGTTGTCTTTGCCAGATTAGGGCTTGTCTTAAAATCATGAGATGAAATTTGGACAAGCCTCTCCTGAAAATTGTAGATGGATTTTTCTTGATCTGACTGGACCGAGTCCTGGCTTGATCAAGGCTTGTTCTAACTTGGTTAGGACTTGACCTAATTCCATTGGATGGGACTTGAAAAATATTTGTCCAAATTCCCATGAGATGAGAACTGGACAAGGGTCAAATGTTGACCTAGTATGTAGGAAAGAAGAGATATGGCGTGCGCCCTCTAGAATTTATTTGAGGGCGCACGTCCATATGGGATTTACGTGAGGAATAAGGGGCGCACTCCCCTTTTGGCCGTGTGCCCCATATGGGTATGTATGGAGGTGTCCCATTCAAATCAAATTTGAATGGGTCAAAAGTTTGAATAGTTCAAACTCTTGGGAGATAAGAGTTGTGCCAACTTAATCTTATCCCAAATTGTTCCACGCCATATCCCTTTATTTTTGTGTGACAAAAATATGAAAAAAGGGGTGTGGGGCATGGAGATCATGGGAGAGTCCTGCTTGTTGGCTTTGACCTGTTCAAAGTCACATGCGAAGGGACTCTTGGTTTTGTCTATAAATAGGGTCCTATGCAAGCTGTTGTGCATAGAAAATTCTTTATGGTGAAGTTCTGCCAAAATCACCATCTCCACACCTCCCTTATCTGATCCTCTTCCTCTTCTCCATGCCCAAGAGTTGGGCAAAACCTGCGAGTAAAAATCAAGTCCCATTGGCATGAAGATTTGCGAGAGACAACGGTGTTCGTGAGACGAACGCGCAATCTTTGGAGTTCGTTTTGAAGGGTCTACAGGAAGACATCAGATCTGATCTTTGGAGATCAGATCGAAGGAGACTTTCAGATCTGACCCGAGTGGATACCGATAGAGGTCGGGCACGTGCGCGGCTCAATCAGAACCTCGGATCAGTCGTTAGATCATCACAATGGATAAACAGTTTACCCGATCAGGTGATAACTGTTATCACTATTTTTATTTTTATTTTACTTTTAAATTTTAGATCAATCTAATCAGATCTGATCGGATCATAAAAAAATTTAAAATTATTCTGCTGCAAATCTGATCCAATAAGATGCATCCTGTGGTAGGAAAAATCCAATTTTTCCTTCAACTGAGCCACTATCTGAAGGTACTCCTCTGAGACCTATAGTTAAAGGTTTAAAGAGAAAAATCCATCATCTGAAGAAGTTGAAGAAGCTAGAAGACGAGCTCCATAGATCCAGAAAAGATGCTTAGGAGGCGACAATTGAAGTCACTCGCCTTCGCAAGTTGCATATGAAGGATTCCGTGAACTTCAATATTAAGAAAAGTAACTTCGAGAGAGAGTTGGCCGAACTTAGAAAAAGCACTAGTGACAAGTCCTGGGCGTTAACTGCGAAGGTCGGCTCCCTTGAAGTTGAGCTCAAGGTGGCGAAGGAGAAAATTTGCCTGTTGGAGGGGAGCTTGCCATGGTCTTTCGACAAGTCTAGGTATGAGTGGGATTGGTCGTAAAGGTTTTCTGCCCTCCAGATGCAATTGCACGACACCAAGCTCGCCTATGAGATCTATCGGTTGGGTTGGTGTGGGAGGATATCCTCGCTGGAGCAGAAGCTCCGTGCTGCTAACAGCGAGGTGGCTCGGCTTCAACAGTAGCTCGTCGATAGTTATCAGTTCGGCACCGAAAGAGATTGCCTTCCTGAAGAGGATTACGGGCGAACTCTCGAAATCGATCGAGATGGAGAAGGCCAAAGTTCAGCGACTGAAGCTTCAGTTGACTTGCGAATAGCAAGCCGTCAAGGATGCTGAAGCTGAATCAGAAGTTCTGAGGAAGAGACTACGGGCATCAGAAGAAAACTACCGAAGGGCTGACAGGATGTTCCGTGATAACTTGATGATAAGGAGAAAAGAGCTCGAGGAGATCGTCAGCCTAAAGGAATCTCTGGTGATGGCTAGCATTCCGAGGAACCTGATCCTTAAAACTTCGGCTCTCTCCCCCCTCTTTTCTTTTTTTGTAACCGGTCTTGCAGACCCTTATTTTGTAATCAATTTCATCCTTAATGAAGTTATATTTTCTTCAATTGTCTTTCTGTTTTGCTTGGGTTCAATGTTTGTTGACTTCTTTATTTTCTTCATTTTTCTCTTGTTTCTCATAATCGAAGGTCTTCTCACGTGTCGGGACGAGGTCCTTTGTTCCTGACATGGTTGACCTTGTTGTTCTTCTGTCAGGACGAAGGTTCTTCTCCTATTCTTGACGGGGTTGGCCTTCCTTCATTAGGGCGAGGTCCTCTTTTTTCTGATAAAGATATAGGGGCGCAAAAGGGCCTCTCCCCTCCTCTCGTCTTGAATAACCAGAGGTTTTCATCATCCATGTTAGGACGAGGTTCTCCTCCTATTCCTGACACGATTGGCCTTCTTTGTCTTCTTATTAGGACGAGGTTCTCCTGTTTCTGACAGGATTGGCCTTTATTAGGATGAGGTCCTCCTGTCTCTAACAAAGGTATAGGAGCATAAAAGGGCCGTTGAGAGGGCCTCTCCCCTCCTGTTTTAAATAATCGAAGGTCTTCATTATCCGTGTCAGGATGAGGTTCTCCTGTTCTTGACACGATCGGCCTTCTTTGTCTTCCTGTCAGGACGAGGTTTTTCTCTGTTCCTAACGAGATTGATCTTCCTTTGTTAGGACGAGGTCCTCTTGTCTCTAACAAAGATATAGGGGTACAAAAGGGCCGTTGAAAGGGTCTCTCCCCTCCTATCTTAAATAACTGGAGGTCTTCATCATCTGTGTCAGGATGTTCTCCTGTTCCTGACACGGTCGACCTTCTTTATCCTCCTGTCAGGACGAGGTGCTCCTGTTCCTGATGGGGTTGGTCTTTCTTTGTTAGGACGAGGTCTTCCTGTTTCTAATAAAGATATTGGGACACAAAAGGACCATTGAGAGGATCTCTCTCCTGTTTTAAATAATCGGAGGTTTTCATTATCCGTGTCAGGACGAGATTTTCCTCTTGTTCCTAACACGATCGGCCATCTTTGTCCTCCTGTGAGGACGAGGTTCTCCTCTTTCTGATGGGATTGGCCTTCCTTTGTTAGGACGAGGTCCTCCTGTCCCTAACAAAGGTATAGGGGCACAAAAGGGCCGTTGAGAGGGCCTCTCCCCTCTTGTCTTAAATAATTGGAGGTTTTCATCATCCGCATCAGGATGAGGTTCTCCTCTTGTTCCTGACACGGTCGGCCTTCTTTGTCCTCCTGTCAGGACAAGATTCTCCTCCTGTTTCTGATGGGGTTGGCCTTTCTTTGTTAGGATGAGGTCCTTCTATCCCTAACAAAGGTATAGAGGCACAAAAAAGTCATTGAGAGGACCTCTTCCCTCCTGTCTTAAATAATCAGAGGTCTTCATCATCCGCGTCAGGACGAGGTTTTTCTCCTGTTCCTAATACGGTCGGCCTTCTGTCTCCCTGTCAAGACGAGGTTCTCCTTCTATTCCTGATGGAGTTGGCCTTTTTTTTGTTAGTTCGAGGTCCTCCCGTCCCTAACAAAGGTATAGGAGCACCAAAAGGCCATTGAAAGGATCTCCCCCCTCCTGTCTTAAATAATCGGAGGTTTTCTGCTTTGTTTCTTAACGAAGTTCGGTCGGTTCATTTTTTGTCATCACATGATTTTGTGCCAAAAAATAGAAATATTGAAATAAAAGGATTTTCTTGGAGTTGAATTACTGGTAGTACATTCACAGATTTTTCGAATTTCAAGGCCGTGGAAGCGTAGATCCTCAGAGATCCTTTAAATAATATGTTCCTGATTGGACGATTTCCACTTCCTCGTAAGGACCTTTTCAGTTCGAGATGAGCTTTCCTTGATTTTGAGATTGCAAAACGTCTGCTCGCCTAAGTAGAAGATCCCTTATTCTAAAGGTTTTGGTTTTGACCCTCGAATTGTAGTAGCGGGCTACTCTTTGCCTATAAGCTGCCATTCGGATTTGAGTTTTCTCCCTTTTTTTCTTCCAGCAGATCAATGTTAGCTCTGAGGTCCTGCGAATTGCCTTGTTCATTGAAGGCCTCTACTCGTGCTGAGGGGAGTTCAAGCTCGATCGGGATAACTGCCTCTGTCCTGAAGGCCAGCGCAAAGGGTGTTTCTCCAGTGGGTAATCTTTGAGTAGTTTGGTAAGCTCAGAGCACATGATAAAGTTCATCCACCTAGGTTTTCTTTGCTTTTTCAAGCCTGGTCTTTATCCCTTGAAGCAAAGTTCTATTAGTCACTTCTGCCACACCATTCGCTTGCGGATGAGCCACTGATGTGAAGTGGTGAAATATATTCAGACCTTCACAGAACTCAGCGAACTTCGTACCTGCAAACTGACGCCTATTATTAGTGATTAGCGTCCGAGGTAGACCAAACCTGCAAACGATCAACTTTTAGACGAAGTCCTGCACTTTAGCTTCAATGATTTTTACCAGGGTTTCGGCTTCGACCCATTTAGTGAAATAATCTACTGCCACTAGCAGAAACTTTCGTTGTCCAGATGTTATGAAGAAAAGTTCGAGTATATCCATCCCCCACTGTATAAATGGTCAGGGGGCATTTAACGGTGTGAGCTGCGAAGCCGGTTATCTTTGAATATTTGTGTTTCTTTGACACCTGTCGCACTTTCTCACATAATCCACCGCATCCTGATGTATTGTCGGCCAATAGTATCCCTGACAGAGCAACTTGTATAACAGAGCAACTTGTATGATAAGGATCTCGTCTCTAGATGATTTTCGCAAATCTCCTCATGAACTTCTCTCGGGGCATAGCTGGCCTCTAAAGGTTGGAGACACTTAAGGAGTGGCAATGAGTATGACCTCTTATATAACCTATTTTTATACAAAATGTTACGGAAAGCTTAATTTCTTAACTTCCAAGCTTCTTTGTGGTCTCTCTGGGAAGAGTTTCTTTCTTGAGATATGCTATCAATGGATCAATCCAGCTGGGCTCATGATCAACTTGCATTATCGCCTGGGGCTCTTCCGAACTCGGGCATTGCGGGACCTTAAAAAGTACTTTTGATAGTTCATTTAGGATTAAAGTGGCCAGCTTAGAGGGGAGGTCGACTCTGGTGTTCTCCGCCCTAGGAATCTGCTGAATGTCAAAATTGTTAAAGGCCGAACTTAAGCTCTTCACCTTTTTCAGGTACTTTTTCATACTCTCCTCCCGAGCTTCAAAGGAGTTATTAATTTGTCCCACCATCAGCTGTGAGTCACTGTAGACCTTCAAATGTTGCACTCCAGTTCCCTGGCTATCCTCAGTCCTACAAATAGGGCTTCATACTTCGCTCTATTGTTAGTCGTGGGAAAGTCAAAGCACAACGCGTACTTTGCCACAACTTCTTGATTGATGAGAATCAAGCCCGCACCTGCTCCGGAAGCACTAGATGGACCATCCACATAAAGTGCCCAAAAGTTTTCAGGAAGATCGGCCTTCTTTTCTGGGGAGCTAGGTATAAAGGCTTCTTGATGCTTTGGTTCGGTCTCCTCCAGAATAGTGCACTCTACTATGAAATTGGCCAGTATTTGAGCTTTAATGAACGATCGAGGTTAGAAATGGATGTCGAATTCGGTCAGCTCAATTGTCCACTTTGCCACTCTGCCAGAGATATCGGATCGTTGAAGAACCGTCTTGATGGGTTGATTGGTGAGGAAAGTAATGGTGTGTCCTTGGAAGTAAGGTCGGAGCTTCTTGGCTGTAACTAACAAGGTATAGGTTAGCTTTTCTAATTTGGTATATTTTGTTTCTGCATCCCTCAAGACTCTATTTATATAGTAGATCGGCTTTTGAATTTTCGCTTCTCTAACCAGCACGGCCTCAACAGCTACGAAAGATACGACGAGGTATAGGAACAATTCCTCTTTAGGTTCAGGTTTGGCAAGCAGTGGGGTGAGCTGAGACAGCTCTTTAATTCTTCAAGAGCCCGCTAGCAATCGAGAGTCGAGCTGAAGTTCTTTGGCCGCTTGAGTACTTGGAAGAAGGGCATGCAGTGCTCCGCCAACCTTGACACAGTGATTCAGAGCTGCCACCTTGCCTGTGAGGCGTTGGATTTCTTTTATTGTTTTTGGAGCAGTCATTTCCTGGATGGCTCTGATCTTCTCTGGGTTGGCCTCGATGTCGCGACTTGACACCATGAATCCTAAGAACTTTCTCAAGGTTATTCTGAAAGTGCATTTCGTAGTATTCAGCTTCATCTTATACTTCTAGAGGGTACCGAAGGTTTCCTCAAGGTCGGCGATGTGATTTGGCGAAGGTTGGCTTTTGACTAGCATATCATCTACATAGATTTTCATGTTGCGGCTAATCTGCTCCTTAAAAATTTTATTCACCAGGCACTGGTATGTTGCACCTGCATTTTTAAGACCAAACGACATGATCCTGTAGAAATAAAGACCATGGTTAGTAATAAAAGCAGTCTTCTCATCTTCTGGTGCCATCTGGATTTGATTATAATCGGAGAAGGCATCCATGAAAGTGAGGAGCTCATGTCTCAAAGTTGCGTCCACCAGGTGGTTAATCTTAGGCAGAGGGTAGCTGTCTTTCAGGCAGGTTGTGTTCAAATCCATGAAGTCTATGCACATCCTCCATTTGCCATTTGCCTTTTTAATCAGGACTATTTACAATCTAGTCCGGGTAAAGTACTTCTCGAATGAATCCCGTTTTAAGGAGTTTATCGACTTCGTCCATTATTGCCTTCTACCTCTCAGGTGCAAAACTACATTTCTTTTGCTTTACTGGTCGTCGCTTGATCTATGCCTAGGTGGTGCTCTATGATTTCTACATCGATTTCGGACATATCTACATGCATCCAGGTGAAGACATCAGCATTTTTTTGCAAGAAGGTGACGAGCTGCTTTCTAACTTCTCTTTTCAGATTCGAACCGACCTTCATGGTATGTTCTTTATTCCCATCATTCAAAGGGATCTCTTCAAGGTCATCGATGGGTTCTCTTTCTTCAGATGGATCATCATGAGCATCAAGTCCATCCATTGGGCAAAGGCCTGCTTGTCTTCCTTCTTGTAAAGCAATATCGTAGTAGTGTCGAGCTAGTGCTTGATCTCCTCTGATCTTCTCGACTCCATATCTGGTTGGGAACTTCATTTTCAGATAGTAAGTGGAAACTATAGCCCGAAGTGCATTCAAATCGGGTTGGCTAAGGATCGCATTGTAGGCAAAGGAGACTGACTACCAAAAATTCAACTTGTGCCGTGGATCGCTTTGGTATCGACCGGCTACTACAGGCAATGTTATTATTCCTTTCACTGGCACTGCATCACCTGTGAATCCTACCATTGGAGAATTCATCAGGCCCATCTTATATCAGATATGGACATTTTGGAAAAAGTATCATAAAACAAGACATCAGTAGAGTTTCCATTATCAATTAAAACACGACGTACGTCATAATCAACAATATTTAAAGTAATTATAATCGCGTCATTGTGCGGGAGCTGAACTCCCTGGGCATTTTCTTCAGTGAAGGTGATGGGTTCTTTAGTCTGCTGCCTCTTGCTAGCTCGGTTGATTCACTGGCCTCTCCTTGTTGATGTTTCCTAGCGATGGTATTGATGACTCCAAGAGGGGGCCGATCTTCTTGGGGCTCGTCCTGCTGGGGTGGTCCAGGTTGTGGCAGGGCTCTTGGACGATTTTTTCTTTCTTGCCGACGCCTGATGAATCGGTCTAACCGACCTCTTTTGATCAGCGCCTCAATCTCGTTCTGAAGCTGGATTCATTCTTCGGCATTGTGACCATGGTCACGATGGTAGAGGCAGTGTTTATTGGGCTTGCGGTTGGTCGGATGAGTCCGCATCTTCTCAGGCTTCGCCAGCTGCTCCCTTATCTTCATTAGCACGTGAGTCTTGGAGGCGTTCAAGGGAGCATAGTTGTTGAATCTTCTGGGAGGAGAGTCCCGCTGGATCCTTCGATCCGGACTTTCCTATCGACCAGCTCGAGAAGTTTGGGCTCATCTGCGCTCAGGAGTTTGGGAGCATGGTCGAGCTTCACTCGGCTTTCTTTCAGGTGCGGGCCAGCTGGGTTCACCCGTTTGTCACTTTCTTGCGGCCTCGTCATCCTTCAGTTTGAAGGCCTCCTCCGTCCGGGTGTAACTTTCAGCTCGGGCTAGTATATCAGCAAAATTTCTAGGATACTTTCTTTCCATGGAAGATTGAAGATTATTCTTCTGAAGGCCGCCCTTCAGTGCGGCCATGGCTACAGTTTGATCCAAGTTTTGAACCTCCAACGTAGTAGCGTTAAAGCGGCTGACATAATCTCGGATGGACTCCCCCTTCTGCTTGATGTTGATAAGGAGTTCGAACCTCATCTTGGATGTCGGCTGCTTATGAAATGAGCCACAAATTGATGGCTCATTTGATCAAAAGAGAAGATCGTACTTGGCTTGATGCTCAAGTACCAGTTTCTTGTTGCTTTTTTCAAAGTGGATGGGAAAGCTTGGTACAGTATGGCATTCGGCACGTTATGAAGCAGCATCATCGTCCGAAAGGCCTCTAGGTGGTCGACTGGATCAGAGGTCCCGTCTTAGGTTTCGAACTGGGGGAGCTTGAAGTTCGGCGGGATAGGTTCTTGCATGATTTTGGTAGAAAAGGAAGGATCGGTGCAGATATTGTCATGATGAGTTGGGACGGCATGGCGAAGCTTAATTTGTCGATTCATATCTTGAAGTTTTTGGTTGAGAGCATCATCTCGACCATGGATCTTAGAAGACCGCCAACTATAGATGGGGAAAGTCTTCTCTGGAGAAGAATCATGATCGGAACAGGGGCTCCCTGCTCTCTGCTTTCCTTTCACGGAGGCAACGGGTCTGCTGACCAGGTTGCCCTTCTTGGTGCCGCCTCCTGAAGCTCCGACTGGGGGTTTTTCGGTCGGGCTGTTGTCGGAGGCTGCTGTATGGCTTGCACCACTTCGGTGAGGTCTCGAACCTACTGTATCAACAGGTTGAACTGTTACAGATCCACCATGACCACTGGCGAAGGAGGCTGGGGAGTGGATGACGGAGCCGGAACGGGCGAATCCGGCTTGGATCTGGTGGCGGAGGCAGTAGACCGTCGGGTGGTGGTCTTCTTCGGAGGCATTTTTGGAGCAAAATAGATCAAATAGAGATGAATTCTGAAGGATCAAAAGAAGAGGATAAATAAGATTGACTGAACACTCCTTTTAGAACAAGGGCTTAGAGATCCTTCTAGCATCAATCCTGTTGGTGAAGAAATCTGTGAGGACGCCAGGGGTGTTTGGATTTGAGAAGGCGAGGCCGCCGACGGAATTTGCAAAATAAAGTCCGAGCTGGAGAAGGTTGGCTCCGGTAGGATCCTCTGTTGCTTAAGTTAGTTTTCCGGCCAATTGAAATGGAGTGCTTAAGATAGAAAGAAGCGGAGTAACAGGAAGGAGAGGAGAGCTTAGAGGAAACGTATCTGAAGGATCCCTTTTATAGATGGAATGTGTAACAAACTGATGGCGACAGCCGCAACCTCTTGGTAGTGGGCCGTTTGGGATCACATGAAGTTTGTTATGGAGGATAGCATCCATTGTCGTGACGTGCCAGCTGAGAGTGGTGTTCGTTGTCGCGACTTGCTAGTTTTTCGGGTATCAATGGTCGAAATTCGGATGGAGTGGGTGCGGGCGGTGAAGAGCTTCAAGTCACGATGTTTTCAGAGAAGTTAGGACTCCTTTAAGGTTGTCGGCATATGGGTCGGTCTGTATTGAGTTGGTAGCTAGATTCATGCAGACGACGAAGTCCTTCCAGGCAACTGGAAGGAGATTGATTGGAAGGAGGTTGACCGAAGGGAGCTTGCCTGGCGACTGAGAGAAGTTCGTCCGAAAGGAGTGCGACTGGAGGAGTTCGTCTGGTAGAAGCGCGATTGGAGGAGTTCGTCTGGAAGGAGTGCGACTGGGCCCTAATCCTGTTATTCGCTTTTAGCCAAAGGACAAGGTCAGGATAACAGTAATTTTCCTTCATTCAAAATCGTATTGCCGAACTTCTGTGAGCTTTCGAGAGATTCTGCAGCATGAACTCATTGCTGAGGAGGTCGACGAATCCTAGTAGGAAGGAGGTCGGTGACCAAGGATTTTGGGCAAGAACTTTGGCAGGGGCCATTTTACCCCCAACAGTATGTATGTATCTATGTATGGATGTATACATGTATGTACATATGTACAAATATGTACATATACGTACATATGTTCATATATGTACATACATATATGTACATATGGATCTATACATGTATGTTCATATGTACATATATGTACATGTATGTTCATATGTACATATATGTACATATATGTACATATATGTATGTATATATGTTGTTGCTTTAAATGTTATGCTTCAAGAGTGGAGCGATCGGTGTCGCGCAGGGGTGTTAGAGTGACCTGGAAAATAAAGCAATAGAGAATGAATAAGCAACAACAGGTTCTCTGAGAGAGATTTCTTATGCTTACTTGGGTCCTCGGGGCTTAGGATATTTGTGAAGGGGAAATCCTGATTTCGCAGGTTAGGTTCGTTCAGATTTGATCGGATCAAGAGAGATTTCAAAAATTTCTCATGTATCCAGATCAGATTTGAGATGTTTCAGATCTGATTTTATAGATCTAATAAATAAAAGTAAAAATAAATTAAATCTGATTAATTTGTACCTTGATGTTGGGTAATCAGATTACCCTTTGATGATCCTGCTGATTGTCTGAGGTTCTGGATCTAGCCACACAAGCGCCTGGCCTCTACCGGTATCCACTTGGGCTGGATTTGGAGATCTCCTTCTTTATCACCTCTCCAAATCTGGATCTTCAAAACTCCTTTCGAAAATCTGCAGTTGTCTCTGCAACAGTGCTACCTTCTTTCTTTTTCGTCAGCTTTCTCTTGCCTGAATCGCACCAAACTGGAGCCCAAAATATCTTGGGTGTGGAGAGGAGAGGACCAGAAGTTGGCGTGGAGGGAGAGGGGCAGCCTTGGGGTGTGGGCTAAGAGAGAACTCTATCAAAGTTCGGCGCAGATAGGGTTTATATGAATCCTGTTGTGCCATGCAGTGCCACATCATCCCGGCCAATCACGTTGCTTCGTGCAATCAGATCTAAATTTGATTGATGGGATGACATCATCTATTCCAATTAGATGAAAGCCCCTTCAATTCATCCTTACGAGGCACCAAGATTGGTTAAAGCTGAGTCTTAGGCGCCTTCCTAAGTTGATTTCAAGAAGCAACCTGGAGTCCTATCCGTATGGGACTCCAGACGTCCCTATCCATGGGCGCATGCCTTCCTAGGCATGCGCCCCCTCCTTTCCAATTTCTAGCAAGGGGACAAGCCTCTATTTGCTCTCCTATAGGTGCATGACATATGGGCAGATGTCTAAGTGTCAAAGGTCAATGTTTGACCAAAGTCAAAGACAAAAATTAGCAGGTGACGGAAAATGGCAGGTGTTGTCTCAAATTTATCTCGTAAATTAAGACAATCTTTTTCTGACCTGGACAAGATCCAGTCAGACCAAGTAAAGGTACCTGAGTGAGCACAAACACTTTTGGCTCAGTCGAGACTGAAGGAAAATCCTGATTTTCCGGTCCAGGTTCGTTCAGATCTGATTAGATCAAGAGATATATTTCAAAAATTTTCTCTTGATCTCAATCAGATCTTGATATGTTTTAGATCTGATTCTTATTATTTTAATAAATAAAATAAAATAAGATAAATTAAATCAAATTTAATTTACCTGATTTGGGTAATCCTATTACCCCGTAGATGATCCTGATTGCAGCGGAAGGTTCTGGATCTAGCCACGCAAGCGCCTGGCCTCTACCGGTATCCACTCGGGTTGGATCTGGAGATCCTCTTCTTCTCTATCACACCTCCAAAAATCAGATCTGGATCTGATCTGGAGGATCTTCAAAACTCTTTTGAAGATCTGCAGTCGTCCTTTTGCAGCAGCGCAGCCTTCTTGCTTTTGATCGCCTTTCCTTGATCTGAATCGCACCAACCTAAATCCAAAACACTTTTGGACGTGGAGAGCAAGGGGAGAAGAGACTATGGCATGGAGAAGGAGGGGAGAGGCAGCCTTGGGGCGTGTCTAATAGCATTCACTCTTTCTTCTGATTAGGGTTGGGCGCAGGGTCTTATTTATAGACCTCTTGTGATCCAACTCCTCTTCCTCCTCAACCAATCACAACCCTTTGTGAAATCAGATCTAAATCTGATTGGTTGGAATAGAGACCCCTGGATTCCTCCTTAGAGGGCGCCTAAGACCAGTCAAACTGGATTCTTAGTAGAACTCTAATTGGAATCCAAAAGGGAGGTGGAGTCCTTGTCCAACAAGGACTCCTAGGCGCCTCCTACTTGGGCTCACGCCACCCTTGGCGTGCGCCCTTCTCCTTGCCAGGTTCTGGCAGGGGGACAGGCCCCCACCAGCTCTCCAATAGGTGCATGACATGTGGTCAAAAGTCAAAGGGTCAATGGTCAACGTTTGACCAGTCAAAGGTAGACTTTTGACCAAAGTCAAAGAACAAGAAATGGCAGGTGACCAAAAATGGCAGGTAATGTCTTACAAAATAAGACAACCTTATTCTGACTTGGACAACCTCCAGTCAGACCATATGAAGGCCTCTGATTGAGCACAAACTCCTTTGGCTCAGTCAGGACAACTTATTTATGATAGTAAAAGAAGAACGTTAGGTTCAATCGAGTGCTAGCACGATTTCCTTGAACCTAATTGAATCTCATTCAGATCAATTGAACTAGATCAGTTCAATTGATGATCACCAGATTCAAACCCTTGTTTGTGTGACCCAGTTAGGTTCAGTTCTGTATGGTAATGGGATATGTCATGATCTCTATCATCGACATCATCGAAACTCCTTTCGATGGATCAGAACTCTTCTGATTCGAACAGCTAGAATGATCGATCATCTAAATCATTCTAATTGCTCCCAAAATCCACCAGTGACACCTAGCAGTTATATGGTGGCAACCCATCAGAGCTGAATGCGAACCTCTTGGTGCAGCTACCTGTGTGATTAAGTTCTTCTATCTTGAGCCCCGATCAGATTAGGGTTAAGGTGAACTCGTCAAACCCTAGTCTCTGTCATATGATGTAATCATTCGATTCGAGTCCAATGTGAAAATCTAAATAGAAACTCTTTCTATTATTTCACTCTACCATGGCCATGGGATTTCTGGACTTGATTCTCATGATCATCATAGGGCTGCTCCTCTACCACCGAGGTAGATAGATTCCATCTTGATGCAATCCAGTTCCTACAATGAACATGCTATAGCCAACATACACCTCAGGGTTCCATATGGCTAGGAGACCGAGTAATGGTGTAGTCAAACTATAACACCCTCAAGGTGAACTGCCGATGCATCTCAGGTCAAAGAACCAGACACACTACTGCAGCATCGAGTCAGTCATTGACGAGAAGGTAGACTTCCTAATGACTACTCGAGGTGGTCACGCTCAGTGCCCTCGTTCTCTAACGAGTACCTGTACTCTCGCTCCGGTGTCTCCACACCGTAGACTCAAGACTCATCTACTAAAGAGAAGCGATTGTACACCAACCTTCCGGATCAATCACCATCCTCGTGATGATCCTATGGTCGGGAGCATTTTATGAGTTAATAATGATTATTCATGTCTTAAATTTTCAACTCTTGAAAATATGAATTATCATTACCATTAACTCAAAGGATGTATCACAGACACTAAATACACAAAATCATTCTAATTGCTCCCAAAATCCACCAGTGGACACCTAGCAGTAATGGGCAACCCATCAGAGCTGAATGTGAACCTCTTGTGTAGCTACCTGTGTGATTAAGTTCTTCTATCTTGAGCCCCGATCAGATTAGGGTTAAGGTGAACTCGTCAAACCCTAGTCTCTGTCATATGATGTAATCATTCGATTCGAGTCCAATGTGAAAATCTAAATAGAAACTCTTTCTATTATTTCCTCTACCATGGCCATGGATTCTGGACTTGATTCTCATGATCATCATAGGGCTACTCCCTCTACCACCGAGGTAGATAGATCCCATCTTGATGCAATCCAGTTCCTACAATGAACATGCTATAGCCAACATACACCTCAGGTTCCATATGGCTAGGAGACCGAGTAATGGTGTAGTCAAACTATAACACCCTCAAGGTGAACTGCCGATGCATCTCAGGTCAAAGAACCAGACACACTTCTGCAGCATCGAGTCAGTCATTGACGAGAAGGTAGACTTCCTAATGACTACTCGAGGTGGTCACGCTCAGTGCCCTCGTTCTCTAACGAGTATCTGTACTCTCGCTTCGGTGTCTCCACACCGTAGACTCAAGACTCATCTACTAAAGAGAAGCGATCGTACACCAACCTTCCGGATCAATCACCATCCTCGTGATGATCCTATGGTCGGGAGCTGTTTATGAGTTAATAATGATTATTCATGTCTTAAATTTTCAACTCTTGAAAATATGAATTATCATTACCATTAACTCAAAGGATGTATCACAGACACTAAATACACAAGTGTGATAGAAAAAACCCATTTCATTAATTATAGTCAAAATTACAATTTTGCCCCTAGAAGTGTATTACAAGTGTCAGCCAATTCTGGCTTCTAGGGCACATATATCTAACAGAGACAACTTTTAATGATAGTAGAAGGAGAACGTTAGGCTCAATCATATGCTAGCACAATTTTCTTGAACCTAATTGAATCTTATTCAAATCAATTGAACTGGGTTAGTCCAATTGATGATATCCAGATTCAAATATTTGTTTGTGTGACCCAGTTAGGTTCAGTTTTGTTTGGTAATGGGATATGTCTTGATCTCTATCATCGACATCATCGAAACTCCTTTCGATGGATCAGAATTCTTCTATTTTAGACAACTAGAATGATTGATCATCTTTCAGGTCGAGTAGCTTCCAATTAAAAACCAGTCGGTCGTCTGTGCCAAACTTACCTTAGACACCAAATTGTTGAGTCAGAACCAATTGGGTTAGCCTACAATCCAGACTCTAACCTCTGAGCCTAATTAGGTCTTGCTTGATCGTGACTCGATCTTGACCCAGACTTAATCCTATTAGGCTGGTCAATTTAAGCATTGTTGATCCCATCTAACCAACTCTTGATTCGGTTTGATCAACCGCTTAGACCTAATTGAGCTACCCAAGCCCGAACCCAGTATTATGAATATGTCTTAGATCTGAAATTCTCAATTTTAGACCTAATTAATATTCCATAAACTTAATTCTTAATTAAGTTGGGTTCATAAACAAAATATGCACAATAAATCCTAGGGTTTCAGGATCTAGGGTTTTGCAGAAAGTAAGTTTTGGGTTTCTGATTAAGGACGAACATGCAGCACCCCTACACGTCATAAGAACACCCCATCGAATGGGAAGAGAGGGCCTTTAAACCCTTCTTCGTTCTTATGACCGGACGGCCAAGAGGAACGCCTTAATCAGGAACATGTAAATCTACAAAACAGTTATAGATCTATATCATATATCTCATATACAAATTTAGATCTAATCAAGGCATATTTTGCATACATCTCATGTATCAAATCATGCATGTTTTCATAATAATCTAAAAAATTAGATTTAAATTGATCTAATCAAAATAAATTCTAATCTAGACAATTATGTAGAACTATTCTACAACTAGTCTAGACATGCATCAATCATATCTCATATGATATTTAAAATTAAATAATTTTTATTTGCTGTTTATCAGATGTTATTATAACACTTATAATATCAAAAAATAGTAAATAAGAAGATCTAAAATATGATTTAATCAGATTAAATCAAAGACATGCAAAACTATTCTATAGAACTATTCTATTCTAGAACTAGTCATGCATATCTTCTAATCTTAGATCCAAATTATTTAATTTTAATTTTTTCTGATTTCAGATCTGATCACATCTCATGTGACATCTGAAATCACTTATTTTCTAATTAAAATAAATTTAAAATCAGATCTAAACAATTTTAGAACCATGGCTCTGATACCAGTTGAAGGGAAATCCTGATTTCCCGGTCCAGGTTCGTTCAGATCTGATCAGATCAAGAGATATATTTCAAAAATTTTTTCTTGATCTCAATCAGATCTTGATATGTTTCAGATCTGATTCTTATTATTTTAATAAATAAAATAAAATAAGATAAATTAAATCAAATTTAATTTACCTGATTTGGGTAATCCTATTACCCTGTAGATGATCCTGATTGCAGCGGAAGGTTCTGGATCTTAGCCACGCAAGCGCCTGGCCTCTACCGGTATCCACTCGGGTTGGATCTGGAGATCCTCTTCTTCTCTATCACACCTCCAAAAATCAGATCTGGATCTGATCTGGAGGATCTTCAAAACTCTTTTGAAGATCTGCAGTCGTCCTTTTGCAGCAGCGCAGCCTTCTTGCTTTTGATCGCCTTTCTTTGATCTGAATCGCACCAACCAAGGTCCAAAACTCTTTTGGACGTGGAGAGCAAGGGGAGAAGAGACTATGGCATGGAGAAGGAGGGGAGAGGCAGCCTTGGGGCGTGGGGTCTAATTGCATTCACTCTTTCTTCTGATTAGGGTTGGGCGCAGGGTCTTATTTATAGACTAAGCTTGTGATCCAACTCCTCTTCCTTCCCAACCAATCACAACCCTTTGTGAAATCAGATCTAAATCTGATTGGTGGGAATAGAGTCCCCTGGATTCCTCCTTAGAGGGCGCCTAAGACCAGTCAAAGTTGGATTCTTAGTAGAACTCTAATTGGAATCCAAAAAGGAGATGGAGTCCTTGTCCAACAAGGACTCCTAGGCGCCTCCAACTTGGGCACACGCCACCCTTGGCGTGCGCCCTTCTCCTTGCCAGGTTCTGGCAGGGGGACAGGCCCCCACCAGCTCTCCAATAGGTGCATGACATGTGGTCAAAAGTCAAAGTGTCAATGGTCAACGTTTGACCAGTCAAAGGTAGACTTTTGACCAAAGTCAAAGAACAAGAAATGGCAGGTGACCAAAAATGGCAGGTAATGTCTTACAAATAAGACAACCTATTTCTGACTTGGACAACCTCCAGTCAGACCATATGAAGGCCTCTGATTGAGCACAAACTCCTTTGGCTCAGACAGGACAACTTATTTATGATAGCAAAAGAAGAACGTTAGGTTCAATCGAGTGCTAGCACGATTTCCTTGAACCTAATTGAATCTCATTCAGATCAATTGAACTAGATCAGTTCAATTGATGATCACCAGATTCAAACCCTTGTTTGTGTGACCCAGTTAGGTTCAGTTCTGTATGGTAATGGGATATGTCATGATCTCTATCATCGACATCATCGAAACTCCTTTCGATGGATCAGAACTCTTCTGATTCGAACAGCTAGAATGATCGATCATCTAAATCATTCTAATTGCTCCCAAAATCCACCAGTGACACCTAGCAGTATATGGTGGCAACCCATCAGAGCTGAATGCGAACCTCTTGGTGCAGCTACCTGTGTGATTAAGTTCTTCTATCTTGAGCCCCGATCAGATTAGGGTTAAGGTGAACTCGTCAAACCCTAGTCTCTGTCATATGATGTAATCATTCGATTCGAGTCCAATGTGAAAATCTAAATAGAAACTCTTTCTATTATTTCACTCTACCATGGCCATGGATTTCTGGACTTGATTCTCATGATCATCATAGGGCTACTCCTCTACCACCGAGGTAGATAGATTCCATCTTGATGCAATCCAGTTCCTACAATGAACATGCTATAGCCAACATACACCTCAGGGTTCCATATGGCTAGGAGACCGAGTAATGGTGTAGTCAAACTATAACACCCTCAAGGTGAACTGCCGATGCATCTCAGGTCAAAGAACCAGACACACTACTGCAGCATCGAGTCAGTCATTGACGAGAAGGTAGACTTCCTAATGACTACTCGAGGTGGTCACGCTCAGTGCCCTCGTTCTCTAACGAGTACCTGTACTCTCGCTCCGGTGTCTCCACACCGTAGACTCAAGACTCATCTACTAAAGAGAAGCGATTGTACACCAACCTTCCGGATCAATCACCATCCTCGTGATGATCCTATGGTCGGGAGCATTTTATGAGTTAATAATGATTATTCATGTCTTAAATTTTCAACTCTTGAAAATATGAATTATCATTACCATTAACTCAAAGGATGTATCACAGACACTAAATACACATATGTGATAGAAAATAACCCATTTTATTAATTATAGTCAAAATTATAATTTTGCCCCTAGAAGTGTATTACAAGTGTCAGCCAATTCTGGCTTCTAGGGCACATATATCTAACAGAGACAACTTTTAATGATAGTAGAAGGAGAACGTTAGGCTCAATCATATGCTAGCACAATTTTCTTGAACCTAATTGAATCTTATTCAAATCAATTGAACTGGGTTAGTCCAATTGATGATATCCAGATTCAAATCTTTGTTTGTGTGACCCAGTTAGGTTCAGTTTTGTTTGGTAATGGGATATGTCTTGATCTCTATCATCGACATCATCGAAACTCCTTTCGATGGATCAGAATTCTTCTATTTTAGACAACTAGAATGATTGATCATCTAAATCATTCTAATTGCTCTCAAAATCCACCAGTGACACCTAACAGTATATGGTGGTAACCCATCAAAACTAAAAACGAACTTCTTGGTGCAGCTACTTGTGTGATTAAGTTCTTCTATCTTGAGCCCCGATCAGATTAGGATTAAGGTGAACTCGTCAAACCCTAATTTCTATCATATGATTTAACCATTCGATTCAAATCCGATGTGAAAACCTTAATAGAAACTTTCTATTATTTCACTCTGCTATGGCCATGGGCTTATGAACTTGATTCTTATGATCCTCATAGGGCTGCTCCTCATCCACCGAGGTAGATAGATTCCTTCTTGGTGTAATCCAATTCCTACAATGAACATGCTATAACAACATACACCTCAGAGTTCCGAATGGCTAGGAGACCGAGTCATGGTGTAGTCAAACTATAACACCCTCAAGATGAACTGCCGATGCACCTCAAGTCAAAGAACCAGACACACCACTGCAGCTTCGAGTCAGTCATCGATGAGAAGGTAGACTTATGACTGCTCGAGGTGGTCACGCTCAGTGCTCTTGTTCTCTAACGAGTATTTGTACTCTCGCTCCGGTGTCTCTACACCGTAGACTCAAGACTCATCTACTATATAAAGAAGCGATTGCACACCAACCTTCCGGATCAATCACCATTCTCATGATGATCCTACGGTCAGGAGCATTTTATGAGTTAATAACGAAAATTAATGTCTTAAATTTTCAACTCTTGAAAATATGAATTATCATTACTATTAATTCAAGGGATGTATCACAGACACTAAATACACATTTATGATAAAAAATAATTCATTTTATTATTTATAGTCAAAATTATAATTTTGCTCCTAGAAGTGTATTACAAGTGTCAGTCAATTCTGACTTCTAGGGCACCCATATCTAACAGTTTGTAGAGGAAACGTCTCGCGGAAGTTATGCTGTTCTGCTGATTTTGGGCCACTAATTACATGGTTTCGAGATTATGATTGTTCTCCCGGAATGGGAAGACAGTTATTGGCATGATTAGAATGCCTTACCTGTTTGCGTGAGTTTAGGTTGAGTGGGGAACAGCTTGATCGTGATTGGACTATAGCTGGGTTGTCGCTTATCTTCGAAAGGAGCCGTTGAGAGTGCCGAAGGACTATTCATCCAAGGTGATTTGGAAGATCATGAGGACTGTTATGAGATCGGCTCGGCGGCGCACTTCGGCTCACTCTTCAGGTCGGAGAAGATGTGGGGTGTCTTCGTACCTCTGAATATTAATGTCTTCATATTGATCCGAGATGATTCGGGCATTAACCAAACCGATCTGAGGCGTTTACGTAACCATCGTAACACTATTCTCCTAGTGTTGAGTCTGAGGATCAGGAGAAAGGAGTATTTTTTAGTAACGCTTCGGATCGAGTATCATTTTGTTTTTCCTCCGGTCATACCTTGGTTATTTAATAGGTGACGACGTTACTTTATGGTATTAAAAGTGATCATGACCGAGAAAACCATTCGATCGTTGATTTTTTTGAGGAAATGATTTAAAAGACGTCTTTTTGTCTTCGCCTTTTTTCCTTTAAGTATGCCTAGGAGATATGTGGGAGAGGGACAATAGCAATAGCGGTGTTTACTAGCTTCCTCACTTGGGATTCTTCTTCATGGATTTCGGAGGGTAAATGAACCCCATGTTAGCAAGGAAGCTTCAAGCTTCTTCGGCCCAAAGGAAGCAGGCTAGGGCCTCGTCCGCTCGTCTTTCGATCTTTGAGGGGAACGTCGTTAGGGTTTCGGATGTTGCTCCTGCAACTATACCTCCTGTTTCAGCATGCCAAGGGGATGATAACCTTTCGTCTACTAGTGAGCCTGAAGGTCCGGAGGTAGGAACCATGGTCGAAATGGCGGTTCAGTCTACTAATGCTTCAGCTGCTCTGGTGGGCCTGTTGTCGATGGAGAGTGTCACGAGGTTAGCTTCGTTGGCTTCTCTGGAGAAAGTTGTTATGGAGGAACATCCTACAGGAGGCTCCACCGGAGGATCTTGTTGGAGGAGCGACAGAGGCTGAAGGAGCTCCTGAGTTGGCTAGGACGATCGAGATTGTGGATCCACTAGAGTGGATAGTGTTTGTTCCCAGCGTGCCCTTGATCGGAGCTTGGGCAGAGGCTTCTCAGTCGATTCCTCCTTTTCCCTCTACCGTGGAGATCCTTAGAGCTATAGCTGAGTTCTTAGGAGGCTATCTCTCGTCGAACGAGAGATTGGCTTCGGAGAGAGAAGGTGCTTAGCATTGGATGGCAGGTGCCTCTGATCTTTGGCTTTAGTGGTCATTATTTGGTCGATTTTACTAGGGTTTCTTCTGGAACTCGTCCCTGGAGTTCGTCGAAGCGAAGGAGGAGATTGATAGATTAAAGTATTATTTGGAACAAGAGAAGGCTACCAATGTCGAGCTGGTTAAGAAGCTTGATTATTCTGAAAAGGCACTTTTTGAGGCCCGTAAGATGATTGATCGTCGAGTTGACGAGTTAGAATGGGCCCACAGAAGAATTGTTCTTTCCATGAAGGTCGAAGGCTGAACGGGATTGCCGTCGGGCTAGCAAAGATATAGACCGCTTGAGGAGAATGCTCGAAGGGAGAAGGAATTCAACACCTAGGGTGTGTTCTCCAAGGGTTCTGATAGGCCGAACAAAAGGCCTAGGATTTCTGATGGAGCACATTGAGAGGAGTCATCTCGGAGGGATGAAGGTCTTTCTGTGAGGGGGTGCTTACAATTCGAGAACCTTCTGCATCCCAAATCGAGCTACAGAAGGTGAAAGAGAGGCTCAATCGGCTGAATAAGAGCGGAAATGATTTCGTGATCAAAACTTCCAAATTAGGGTTCTCTGCGGGCTTCGAGAGATGTAAAGAAATGGCTCGAGCCCACCTTCCGTCGGATGGTGCTGAATCCTTGTGAATGGACCCATTAGATAAAAGTTTGAGGACTGTGATTTGCCTTGGAAAGTTTTTAAGTGCATCCAATGCTCTTATGGGGACAAATAGAGTTGACTCTGCCTCTCAAACAGAGGGGGCCGATGCAGAAGAAGGCCATTCAAGAGTTAATCATTGAAGAATCTTTGGAAATTGTATCTTCTTTCCTTTTTCTTGCAAGCTGATATGGCATTTAATATTTGTGAATAAAATATTTATCTTTGCCGAAGTGGTCACCTGGTTCTTCTCCCTCTTTCTTCCTATTGTAATCTGAACTTGTATCTTAAGTTCTGTTTAGAGGTGCATTTTGTCGTCTTCGAAGCCTGTGCCTGTGAATTTGAAGGGTTTCGAAGAAAGTAGTTCGAAGAAAGTAGTTGAAACCTCTTGTCGTGTGGTGATTATTACCGTACGCTTTTGCACGTCCCTTTGAGAGTGGCGCATAGCACGATTCCAGCTGTCTATGTAAGCGGCGGAGGTTGCTTCCAACCATCAATTGGCATGCATCCGTGTTATGTTGATTCATGTCTTCTATAATTAATGTTCTGGAAAGACGAATCATTTGAAAGTTCCTCCGAATCGGTCTGTATTTAAACTCTAGAAAAGACTAAAGGTTAGGCTTTGTAGTTCGTCGTAGGTTCTTCCAGTTTTCTTTCATTTTTCTTTCCTTTTTCCTCATTTAGAAGGATGGCTCACTCGGGTGATTCCGACTTTGCTTCGATGGCCATCCATTCCGAGATGACGGAGAGGGACTTGGTACTGATCCATAGCCAGTTCTATATTCCTCTCGAATTTTGGTTGGAAGTTCCGAAGGCAGAGGAGCGCATTTGCAGTCCTCCCCTGGGTCGGATCAGCCTCTATGAGGAATGCTTCCGGGCTGGACTGAGATTTCCTCTCCATCCTTTCTTCATTACTCTTTTTCATTTTCTCGAGATGTCGCTATGTTCGGTGATGCCGAATTCATGGTGGCACATCTGCGGCTTCATTGCGGCGTGAGTTTTGGCTGGGGTTGAACTTAATATTACGCTCTTTCGCTACTATTTCATCTTAAAATGGCATCCTAGATCTCGTGGATGGTGGTACGTGACTTCTAAGAGTAGGAAGAATACTTCGTTGATCCGAGGCGCTCCTTCCGCTATTCATAGCTGGAAAGGATGCTTTCTATTCATTTCTCGTTCCTCAAGTGAGGAATGGAATTTCGTGGATTGGGGCGAACCTCAAGAGACCGTATTGAGGGATCCGCCTCTTGATCAGTGCTTGAAGCAAAATTTAGAAGCTTTGTGCAGCTCCGAGGTTCTAGAGTTAAAAGAGCTCTTATTCGAGCAGACCCCATTCAATGCGAGTATTAGCCAAATTGGTCCTGAGGGTATGTATTTGCTTCCTGCCCCAAGATCATATTCATTTGGGCTCCGAGGTCTAATGCTAATTGGTTGATGCCTCGAGTTGCAGGCATGGATCCGAGTCCGCCGAAGGTGTTGGATCCGAAGACCTTTCGAAAAAGAAAGGTGGAAACTAGTGGTGGCAAGTTTGCCCTTGCTCGGGTTGAACTTCTCTCTGCACTGCTGACCTCTAGATCAAAAGATCCGAAACCTTATACTATTGATGATTTCAAGATTGTGTAGGTTCCGCATGATTCGGGCTCTCCAGTTCTTGAAGAGGGTCAAAGGAGCCCTGCTGAATGCTTATTCAGCAAAGTTATTTTGAGTTTACCAGCTCCTGCCGTCTCTGACTTATTCTTGGAAGAGGATCGATCGAGGTCGCAGAAATTTTCGAGACTGCGCCGACTGGATTACAAGTCACTGAGGCTATAGGAACTTACGAAATTCCACCAGCCGGAGCACAGCTCACTGAGAATGTAGGAACCTCCGGAACTGCATCGGTTGGAGTACAGCTTCAGGCCTTTGCTTTGAAAGATTACGGTTTGGTGTGTAAGGTGTTTTTTGATTTTCTCTATCCAGCCGACGCGACCAAGTTATTGATCAAGTCTTTGAAGACGAAGAGACAAAAGGCTCGACTATTTTATCCGGGTGAGTTGGAAACATATATCGTTATACTTTGCTTGATCTTTTTGTTTTGAGATATGTCTGTTATAAACTGCACAAAGTGTTTTGGCAGCTCGTCCATTATTTGGATGGGTTTATAGAACATACATTGAGCTTTCGACCGAAGCGTCTAGACATAAGATGGAGGCCGAAATGCTCAAAATTGCTAAAGACAAGGTGTTGAAGCCAGTCGGGGAGGCCTCTGCTAGGGTTGATGCTGTCGAGAGAAAAGCTCAAAATGTTGAAGCAGCACCGAAGAAGTCTACCGAGGAGAACTCCCGACTGTTGGGCTTGACCGATCTTCCTGTTGCTCCTTCCTCGGCGGTTTCGGTTGCAGCAGTGTCCTTGGTCGATCCTCTCCCTTTGGGCCGACGTCATAAATCGGTCAAGCCGGCCTCGCTTGATGAGCTCTTCGATCTCATCTTGGAGTTGAATACATTCTTCTATATCGTGATCGTGGTCACGATGATAGAGGCAATACTTGTTAGGATTGCGCTTGCCAGAATGAGTGCGCATCCTCTCCGATCTTGGCAGTTGCTCCTTGATCTCCATCAATACTTGTATTTTTGGAGCATTGAGGGGAGCATAGTTGTGGAATCTTCTAGGGGGAACCTCTTCGCGTCCTTCTGTCAAGGCTTCTTTAACGACGAGCTCAAGGAGTTCGAGCTCGCTTGCGCTCAGAGGGAGTCCGGGAGTGCGGTCGAACTTCGTTCGGCTTTTCTTCAACTATGGGCTTGCTAGATTCGCCCGCTTACCACTCTCCTGCAGCTTCCTCATCCTTCAACTTGAAGGTTGAAGGAAAACCTAGTTTTTCGGATCAGGTTCGTTCAGATCTGATTGGATCAAGAGAGATATTTCAAATTTTTTCTCTTGAATTCAGATCAGATCAGAGACTTTTCAGATATGATATTATTGATCTAATAAAAAAAATAAAATAAAACAAAGGATAAATCTAATTTAATTTTACCTTGTTGCGGGTAATCTGATTATCCTGTGATGATCCTGATGTCTGCTTGAGGTTCTGGATCTAGCCACGCAAGTGCCTGGCCTCTATCGGTATCCACTCGGATAGCATCTGGAGATCTTCTTCTTCTTTATCACTTCTTCAAAAATCAGATCTGGATCTGATTTTGAAGATCTTCAAAACTCCTTTTGAAGATTGAGTGTTGTCTCTCGCAGCAGTGCTGCCTTCTTCCTTTCTTCTTGCCTTTCTCTTGCTTGGATCACATCAAACTGAAGCCCAAAACCTTTTGGGCGTGGAGAGGAGAGAGAGAATCAGAGGTAGGCATGGAGACAAAGGGAGGGGATATATGGCGTGGGCAAAGGGCAAAAGATCTAAATCCTAGGCGCAGACAGGGTTTATATAGACCTTGCTGCGCTATGCTGTGCCACATCATCCTGGCCAATCACGGCTCTTTGTGCAATCAGATCTAAATCTGATTGGTGGGATGATATCATCCGATCCAATCATATTAGAGTCCCTCTGGAACCTCTTTAGGTGGCGCCAAGACTGGTCAAAGATAAATCTTTGGCACCACCTAGGTAGAATGCATGAAGCAACCTAGAGTCCCATCTGTATGGGACTCCAGGCATCATCATCTTTGGGCGCACGCGTGCGCCCTCTCTACGCCCTCCCTTTCCACTTTTTAGCAAGGAAACAAAGCCCCATCTTCTCTCCTATGGGGTGCATGACACATGGGCAGATGTCTAAGTGTCAAAAGTCAACGTTTGACCAAAGTCAAAAGACAAGATTTAGCAGGTGATGAAAAATGGCAGGTGGTCTCAAATTTATCTCATAAATTAGGACAATCTTTTTCTGATCTGGACAAGCTCCAGTCAGACCAAGTAAAGGTTCCTGAGTGAGTCTCATTTGGCTCAGTCAAGACAACTTTTAATGAATGTTAAAAGAGAACATTAGGCTCAATCGTGTGCTAGGACGATTTTTTTGAACCTAATTGAATCTTATTTAAATCAATTGAATTGGGTTAGTCCAATTGATGATATCCAGATCGAAATCCTTGTTTGTGTGATCCAATTAGGTTCAGTTCCGTATGGTAATGAGATATATCGCGATCTCTGTCATCGACATCATCGAAACACCTTTCGATGGATCAGAACTTTTCTGATTCAGACTAGTATGATTGATCATCTAAATCATTATAATTGCTCTCAAAATCCATCAATGACACCTAGCAGCATATGGTGGCAATCCATCAGAATTGAAAATGAACCTCTCAGTGCAATTACCTGTGTGATTAAGTTCTTCTATCTTGAGTTCCGATCGGATTAGGGTTAAGGTTAACTCGTTAAACCCTAATATTCATCATATGATTAATCATTCGATTCAAATCCAATGTGAAAATCTTAATAGAAACTCTTTCTATTATTTCACTCTGCCATGGCCATGGGCTTATTGATTTGATTCTCGTGATCATCATAGGACTACTCATCTATCGAGGTAGATTCTCTTGGTGCAATCCAATTTCTACAATGAATATGCTATAGCCAACATACACCTCAAGATTCCGAATGGCTAGGAGATTGAGTCATGGTTAGTCAAACTATAACACCCTTAAGGTGAACTGCCGATGCACCTCAGGTCAAAGAACCAGACACAACTGCAGCTTCGAGCCAGTCATCGACAAGAAGGTAGACTTCCTAATGATTGCTCGAGGTGGTCATGCTCAGTGCCCTCGTTCTCTAACGAATACATATACTCTCACTCTGGTATCTCTACACCGTAGACTCAAGACTCATCTACCATAAAGAAGCGATTGTACACCAACCTTCTGGATCAATCACCATCTTCATGATGATTCTACGGTCAGGAGTATTTTATGAGTTAATAATGAAAATTCATGTCTTAAATTTTCAACTTTTGAAAATAAGAACTATCATTGACATTAACTTAAGGGATGTATCACAGACACTAAATACACATTGTGATAGAAAATAATCCATTTTATTATTTATAGTCAAAATTATAATTTTACCTTTAGAAGTGTATAACAAGTGTCAGTCAATTCTGGCTTCTAGGGCACATATATCCAACAAACTCTCATTTGACCTAAAGTCTATTGGCTACAAATCTAAGTCCCATCTTTTCAAGGTTGGTTTCGATCTTCTGCCGGCCCAGCGGCTTTATAAGTAGGTCTGCCGCATTGTCTGCGGAGTTGACTCTCTTGATCTTGACGTATCCTTTCTCGAGGTAATCGTGGATGAGGTGGTATCGCCGTTCGATGTATTTGGATTTCTTATGAGATCTCGGCTTCTTATGGCGCCATTATTGTCACAGTACAGAGGAATGGCATCTGATGGCATCACTCCGATCTCTGCGGCGAACTTCTTGTACCAGAATGCCTTCTTCGCAGCTTCTGATGCAGCGATGTATTCTGCTTCCATGGTGGAATCTGCTATTACTGTCTGTTTGGAACTTTTCCAACTGACAGCACCACCATTATACAGATGTCGACTTTCGATCATCTATATCGGACGTAAAATCCGAGTTTGTATACCCTTGGACTTTGAGTTCTCCATTACCAAAAATCAAGAATATATCCTTAGTTCTTCTTAAGTACTTAAGGATACATTTGACAGAAGTCTAGTGTTCTAGATTTGACTGATATCTGCCTGTGACACTCACAGCATGAGCTATATCAGGTCGTGTATATAGCATTACATACATGAGGCTCCTTATTGCAGAAGCATAAGGGATCTTGCTCATGTGTTAAATCTCCTCTAGTGTGTTGGGACACATTTTCTTAAAGAGATAAATGCCATGTTTGAAGGGTATCAATTCCTTCTTGGAGTTTTCCATGCTAAACCTCTTTAGCACTTCCTCTATGTACATCTTCTATGAAAGATCTAGCATCCTATTCGGTCTATCTCTATAGACTTTGATTCCAAGAATGAAGGATGCTTCTCTTAGATCTTTCATGGAGAATTCTTTAGATAACCACATTTTAACTATGGTCAACATGGGAATATCATTCTCAATAGCGCTCTCACTAACCTTTCTTTTAACTATGGAGGATATCATCCACGTACAGTACGAGGAAGACAATAGCGCTCTCACTAACCTTTCTAAAAACACATGGTTCCTCGTTCTTGATGAAATCAAATAATTTGATCATATCATTAAAACAAGTATTTCAGCTCCGAGATGCTTGCTTAAGTCCATATTTGGACCTTTGCAACTTGCATACTTTGTGATCAGTATCACTGGATGTGAAACCCAGTGGCTGTTTCATATAGATATTTTCCTTAAGATATCTATTTAAGAACGTCGTTTTCACATCCTTTTGTCATATTTCATAATCAAAATAGACTACAACAGCAAGCAATGTATGAATGGATTTAAGCATGGCTACTGACGAAAAGGTATCCTGATAGTCAATGCCTTCGCACTGACTTTAACCTTTTGCCACTAATCTAGCTTTGAATGTCTCTACATTCCCATCTGCACCAATCTTTCTCTTGTAGATTTATTTACACCCAATAGATACTATACCTTCTGGTGGATCTACCAAGGTCCAGACTTGGTTTGAGTGTATCGAGTCAATTTCTGACTTCATTGCCTCTAACCATTTTTCGGAGTCGATATCTGATATCGTCTCGTTATAGGTTTTGGGATCATCAACATAAACTCCATTACCTACGAGGAATATTTCTTCTACTTCCTCTGAAATAGTACCTAAGTACCTCTTGGAGGACGGGAAATCCTTTTCGATCTTCGAGGTGGAGGTAGTGATTGTACTGGTTTAACCTGATTTGGTTCCAAAGGATCCTTAGCTCTTTGCTCTTAGGAGATTTTCTCCTCTAGCTTGATCTGCTTTCCAATGCCGTCATCTTGAATAAACTATTTTTCAAAAAAGATGGCATGTCGACTCACAATCACATTGTGATCTGAAATGTAGAAATAATATCCTAATGACTCTTTAGGATATCCTATGAATCGAGCTTTAAAGGACCTATAGTCTAACTTGTCCACTTGTTGTCTTTTGACATGAGCCGAACAACCCCAAATTCTGAGATGACTCAGATTTGGTTTCTTACCATGCCATATCTCATACGGCATGGTAGGAACGGTTTTAGAAGGAATCCTATTCAGTAAATATATAGCAGTTAACAAACTATCTCCAAAGAAAATCAGGAAAGTCTGTGAAGCTCATCATGGATCGGACCATATCTAATAGGGTCCGGTTCTTTCGTTCTGAAATCCCGTTGAGTTGAGGTGTTCCACGTGGAGTCCATTGAGAGACTGCCATTCTGCTTGAGATAATCTAGGAATTTTCGACTAAGGTATTCACCTCCTCGATCTGATCGAAGAACCTTAATGGGTTTTTCAGTTTGCTTTTCTACTTCATGTCTGAATTCTTTAAACTTTTCAAAAGCTTCAGACTTGTGTCTCATAAGATACATACCCATACTGAGACAAATCATCAGTGAAAGTTATGAAGTAGACAAAATTGCCTCTAGCCGGCACATCAAATGGGCCGCACACATCAGTATGTACTAGGGCAAGTAAATCCGTGGCCCTTTCCCCATGTCCTATAAAAGGGAGTTTAGTTATTTTGCCATGAAGATATGATTCACAAATTAGATACGACTCGGAAGTCAATGGACTCAATCGCCTGATTTTCCCAAATTTTTAACCCTATCTTCTGCTATATGATCCTAGTCTAAGGTGCCATAGATACCTATCGTTTGGACTATCCTTGGGTCGTTTTGATTTTATGACATTCATATTTTGCTCGATATTAAAAACAGGTATATCAATATGTAACCGGTAAAGACTGTTAATTAGGAAACCACTTGCAATTTTATTTCTTTCATGAAGAATGTTATAATGGTCCTTAAGAAAACTAATTACATAGCCTTCTAGTGCTAAACATGAAACAGAAATCAAATTCCTGCTTGCTGCAGGCACATAATAACAATCCTTAAGTACTAAATCTAAATCAGATGGCAGTCGAAGATGGTAGGTTTCCACAGCCACAGCAGCAACCCTTGCTCTGTTTCCAACGTGTAGAATCATCTCACCATCAGCCTCCTGCTATCCTCAAGATCCTGCATGAAAGTGCACAAATGAGCACTAGAGCCAGAGTCAAGCACCCAACTAGATGCAGAAGAAACCGTAAGGTTAGATTCAATAATGAGCATACCTCCAGAAGGACCTACCTCCTTATTTTTTAGGGTGGTTAGGTATGTAGGGCAGTTCCGCTTTCAATGGTCGTCAGTGTTGCAATGGAAATACTTTTCTTTGTCAGCGGTCTTCTTCAGCTCTGTCTTCTTTTTCTTTCCTCCCACCTTCTGCCTTTTTATAGACTTCTTTCCAAAAGACTTTCTCTTGGAAGAAGTCCGTTCCATAGCAAATATTGAGCCTTTAGAACTTTTCATAGAAAGCTCAGCAGGTAATCAGCATATTCATTAATTCGGCCAGAGTAATTTTGAAGTTTATGCATGTGGTAATTCATGATGAATTGCCCATATGCATCAGTCAAGGATTGCAGAATAATATCATTCTGCAGATCTAGGTCCAACTTCACTCCGAGCTTCTCAAGCTCTTCCAAGTCCTTGATCATCATTAGACAATGATCTTGGACTGACTGCCCATCACGCATCTTAGCCTTGAAAAAGTCATTTCAGTGACTTGATATTTGGCTGCACGACTCTGTTCACCAAACATCTCCTGCAGGTGAGCCAACATTTGGCGAGCAGTCCCGATATCTTCATGTTGGCGCTGGAGCTCATCAGACATCAAGCCCAACATGTAATATCTGGCCTCGTTATTATCTTTCGTCGTATCCACTTTTCAAGAGACACTCTCTGTTCAGTGGATGGATGAGGCTGGTAAGGTGGGAGGGTCCTGGTCCAATACATGAGGTTAACTTCTCGGAACCCAAAACTATTTTAAAGTTTTAGAGCCAATCCTTTATAATTGGGTCTGGTCAGTCTATGGGTGTCCAGGAAATACGTGCTAATGGGTTGGATGCAGACATTTTGCTTTTCCTGTAGAGAGTCAAAGATTCTAGTTAGATATTGTAATTATGACTTGACCAATTTATTTAGGAATTTTATTTTTAAACAAATTAGCTCCCACTATTTTCTCGGATCCCTACACTCCCTCTGTAGAGATGCAAAAATCTCCATGATTAATGATTTCTAGTGGGTGGTGCGGTCTCACCAACTGACTCATCACCTCACCTAACAGTTATTGGTGATGGGTTAGCCAATGAGTGAACAACTCTTGTTCAATGATTCTCTAATCATGGTGCACCCAAACTTGGTCTCTAATTCATGAATCTCACCGTATCGGAAATATTGATCCACTCCTTAGTTAAGTCAGACCCACCATTTGCATAGACTGGATTCCTAATTGAGTCTCTCACCGTATTCGGAATATTGAGCCCAACTTATCCTCCAGCCCATAGCATCCAATGCCTAATAGACATGGTTGCATCTTTCCCGGTGCAACTGAGCCACTGTATCCAGTCGAGAACAATCAACTCCGGAAAGGGCCCGCATATCTACAATGGTGGAAGACCTCAGACTTAATCTTTTCTTAAGGAGAATTGATTCAGGTCTCATTAAACTAGACTTACATAGTCATAACAATTATGACTAACCTAGTGGCATGGGTTAGCTCGGATTATTGACCACCTCAGATCAGAACTTGTGTCAATAGATATGGCCAGGTAAGTGAGACCGGTGGAAGGAATATGCCATTAACTCAACAAGAACGCATTCGATTCGGGTAGCTCCCAATTAAAAATCAGTTGGTCGTATCTGCCAGACTTACCTTAGACACCAAATTGTTGAGCCAGATTAGCCTACAATCTAGACTATAACCACTGAGCCTAATTAAGTCTTAGCTTGATCGATCACTTATGTGATTCGATCTTGACCCAGACTTAATCCTATTAGGCTGGTCAATTTAAGCACTCTTGATCCCATCTAACCAACTCTTGATTCGGTTTGATCAACCGCCAGATCTAATTGAGCTATCCAAGTCCGAATCAAATTTTATGAGTCTTAAATCTGAAAATTCTCAATTTTTAGACTTACAACATATTTCATAATCTTAATTTTTAATTAAGTTTAGGATTCACAAACAAAGCATGTAAATAAAATCCTAGGATTTCAGGATCTAGGGTTTTACAGAAAATAAGTTTTAGGTTTCTGATTAAGGACGAACGCACAGTACCCCTACACATCATAAGAAAATTCCATCGAATAGGAGGGCATTTAAATCCTACTTTGTTCTTATGACCGGACGGCCAAGGGGAATGCCTTAATCAGAAATATGAAAACTACAAAACTATTTAGATCTACATTATATATCTCATATATAAAAATTGATCTAACTTTAAACATGTTTTGCATACATCTTCATGTATCATATCATGCATGTTTTCAGATCTAAATTATCTCATAATCATCTGAAAAATCAAATTTAAATTGATCATATCAAATTAAAATCTATTCTAGACAATTATGTAGAACTATTTTATAACTAGTCTAAACATGCATTCATCATATCTCATATGAACAAAATTAAATAACTTTATTTTCTATTTTTCAGATCTTATTATAACATTTATAATATCAGAAAACAGTAAATAAATAGATCTAAGAATCATAACTAATCAAATTAAATTATGATCATGCTAGACTATACATAGAACAATTCTATTCTACAATTAGTCATGCATCTTAAACAACTTAGATCTAAATTATTTAATTTTTTTAATTTTTTTTGATTTCAGATCTAATCACATCTTATGTGACATCTAAAATCATCTAATTATCAGATCAAAATAAATTAAAATCAGATCTAATGAAAATGGAACCTGGCTCTGATACTAGTTGAAGGAAAAACCTAGTTTTTCGGATCAGGTTCGTTTAGATCTGATTGGATCAAGAGAAATATTTCAAATTTTTTTTCTCTTGGATCCAGATCAGATTTGAGACTTTTTAGAATTGATATTATTGATCTAATGAAAAAAAAAAAATAAAATAAAGGATAAATTAAATCTAATTTAATTTTATCTTGTTGCGGTTAATTGATTATCTTGTGATGATCTTGATGTCTGCTTGAGGTTCTGGATCTAGCCACGCAAGTGCCTGGCTTCTACCGATATTCACTTGGGTAGAACTGGAGATCTCCTTTATCACTTCTCCAAAGATCAGATCTGGATCTGATTTTGAAGATCTTCAAAACTCTTTTTGAAGATCGGGTATCGTCTCTCGCAGCAGTGCTGCCTTCTTCCTTTCTCATCGCCTCTCTTGCTTGGATCGCATCAAACTGAAGCCCAAAATCTTTTGGGCGTGGAGAGGAGGGAGAATCAAAGGTAGGCGTGGAGAGGGAGCGAGAGGGGATATATGGTGTGGGCAAAAGGCAAAGGATCTAAATCCAAGGCGTAGACAGGGTTTATATAGATCCTGCTGCGCCATGCTATGCCACATCATTTCGACCAATCACGGCTCTTTGTGCAATCAAATCTAAATCTGATTGGTGGGATGACATCATCTGATCCAACCAGATTAGGGTCCCTCTGGAACCTTCTTAGGTGGCGCCAAGACTGGTGAAAGATAAATCTTTGGCACCACTTAGGTAGAATGCATGAAGCAACCTGGAGTCCCATACAGATGGGACTCCAGGCGTCATCATCTTCGGACGCACGCCTTCCTAGGCGTGCGCCCCCTCCCTTTCCTCTTTTTAGTAAGGGGATAGCCCCATCTTCTCTCCTATGGGTGTTTGACACATGGGCAGATGTCTAAGTGTCAAAGGTCAACGTTTGACCAAAATCAAAAGACGATTTAGCGG
Source organism: Cocos nucifera (assembly GCA_006176705.1). Classification (NCBI taxonomy): domain Eukaryota; kingdom Viridiplantae; phylum Streptophyta; class Magnoliopsida; order Arecales; family Arecaceae; genus Cocos; species Cocos nucifera. The sequence goes on from QRFJ01000594.1 coordinate 125,065, forward strand.
GTGACGAAAAATAGCAGGTGGTCTCAAATTTATCTCATAAATTAAGACAATCCTTTTCTGACATGGACAAGCTCCAGTCAGACCAAGTAAAGGTTCCTGAGTGAGCCCAAACACATTTGGCTCAGTCGAGACAACTTTTAATGAATATTAAAGGAGAACATTAGGCTCAATCGTGTGCTAGCACGATTTTCTTGAACCTAATTGAATCTTATTCAAATCAATTGAACTGGATTAGTCCAATTGATGATATCCAGATCGAAGCCCTTGTTTGTGTGACCTAATTAGGTTCAGTTCTATATGATAATGAGATATGTCACGATCTTTATCATCGACATCATCGAAACACCTTCCAATGGATCAGAACTTTTTTGATTCAGACTAGTATGATTGATCATTTAAATCATTCTAATTGCTCTCAAAATCCACCAGTGACACCTAGCAGCATATGGTGGCAACCCATTAGAACTGAAAATGAACCTCTCGGTGCAGTTACCTATGTGATTAAGTTCTTCTATCTTGAGCCCCGACTGGATTGGGGTTAAGGTAATCTCGTCAAACCCTAATATTCGTCATATGATTAATCATTCGATTTCAGTCCAATGTGAAAATCTTAATAGAAACTCTTTCTATTATTTCACTCTCCCATGGCCATGGGCTTATGTACTTGATTCTCATGATCATCATAGGGCTACTCATCTACCGAGGTAGATAGATTTTCTATTGGTGCAATCCAATTCTTATAATGGACATGCTATAGCCAACGTACACCTCAGAATTTTGAATGGCTAGGAGACCGAGTCATGGTGTAGTCAAACTATAACACCCTCAAGGTGAACTATCGATGCCCCTCTGGTTAAAGAACTAGACAATTGCAACTTCGAGCCAGTCATCGATGAGAAGGTAGACTTCCTAATGACTGCTCGAGGTGGTCATGCTCAGTGCCCTCGTTCTTTAACGAGTACTTGTACTCTCGCTCTGGTGTCTCTATACCATAGACTCAAGACTCATCTACTATAAAGAAGCGATTGTACACCAACCTTTCGGATCAATCAGCATCCTCATGATGATCCTACGGTCAGGAGCATTTTATGAGTTAATAATGAAAATTAATGTCTTAAATTTTCAACTCTTGAAAATAAGAACTATCATTGTCATTAACTCAAGGGATGTATCACTGACATTAAATACACATTATGATAGAAAATAATTCATTTTATTATTTATAGTTAAAATTATAATTTTGCCCTTAAAAGTGTATAACAAGTGTCAGCCAATTCTGACTTCTAGGGCACACTTATCTAACAAAGGCTTCTTCAACTCGGGCATATCCTTTAGCTCGAGCTAGCAGATTGGTAAAATTCCTATGGTACTCCAGGGAGAACAATAGGTCATTCTTTTGAAGGCCGTCCTTCAGCACAGCCATGGCAATGGACTAGTCAAGATTTCGGACTTCAAGGGCAGCAGCATTGAAGCGGTTGACATAAGCTCGGATGGATTCTCTCTTTCTATTTGATGGTGATGAGGGAGTCCGAATCTTGCCTGGGATGTCGGCTATTGACGAAATGAGCCGCAAATTGATGGCTCATCTGATCGAAGGAAAAGATCGTATCCGACTTCAGTGCCGAGTATCAGTTTCTTGCTGCTTCTTTCAGAGTAGATGGAAAAGTTCGGCATAAGATGGCGTCTAGTGCGCCATGGAGCAGCATCATGATTCAGAAGGCCTTTAGGTGGTCGATCGGATCAGTGGTCTCATTGTAGCTCTCGAATTGAGGGAGTTTGAAGTTCAGCAGGATCGGTTCCTGCATGATTTGATGAGAGAGAATGGTCAGTGCAATATCATTACCGTGAAAGAAGGGAGCCTGCCGGAGTTTCTCAATCTGCCGGTTCATTTCTTGCAGCTTTCGGTCTAGATCTTCGCGGTCGTGGATCTCTAAAGTTTTCTGGTTGAATGGGGGCAGTCCCTCCACGGGTAGAGTCATGGTCAGAGCAGGGGCTCCCTACCCTCTGCTTCCCTTTCTTAGAGGTGACCGATCGACTTGCCCAAGTCAGGTGTCCCCAGATTCGGTCCTGGGGTTTCGGAGAAGCTTGCGCCGACTAGGCCAGCACCGGAGGTCGCTGTTGCTGCATGGCCTGCACTGCTTTAGTGAGGCCCCTAACCTGCTGAACTAGCAGGTTAAATTGCTTTGCGTTCACCATTACCGTCGGTGGAACTTGAGATGCCAGGGATGAGATGGGGGCGAACAAATCTGGATTAGATCTTGCCGCGGAGGTGGTTGACCGTCGGGTGGAAAAGCCTTTCTGGGAGGCATCCTCGTGAGATCGACTGGGGAAGAACTCCGAGGGGAAGGAGAGAGATCTCTGCTGAGCACTTCTTTAAGAACAAGAGAACCTCAAGAGAAAGAGGGCCCCTCCTAGCACCAATTCTGTTGGTGCGAAATCTGGTTGATGCCGGATTCGAGGTTGGAGTCGAAGAAGATGAGGCTGCCGTCGGTGATATGCAAAACAAGTCTCATCCGGAGTCGGGGGTGGTGGCTCTGGACTTCTCCGCTAGTCGAACTCCTATCGGACTCCAGCTGGACTTCTCCTTCCAGTCGCCTACGGGGCCTCGTCTGGTCGAGTTTCTACGAGACTCTCCGCAGAATTCCTTCCAGACTCCTCTCGGTTGTCCGAAAGGACTTCGATACTTGCTTTTGATATAGCAAATAACAGCCAAGGCACGGTCGACCTTGAGAACATCCGAACTCTCCTGGAGCAACGGTAATTAGGAACTCTTCATCACTCGCATCTATCCTATCCAAGCTTCGGCTGTCAAGTCCCAACGGACTGGCACGTTGCGACAACAGACACTACCCTTCATAACGAACTCCACGTGGTCCCGAACGGCCTACTACCAGATGGTTACGGCTGTCCTCATCAATTTGTTACAGGCTTCATCTATAAAAGGGACCCACCAGATACGGTTTTTTTGGGCGTTCTTCCTCTCGATACTCTGCCACTTTCTTTCCTGAGCACTCCATCTCCATTTTAGTTGGTCGAAAGAGCTGACTTGATCGTTGGAGGGTCTTGCCGGAGCCACCACCCCCGACTCCGGACGAAACTTGTTTTGCAGGTCACCAATGCTAGCGGAACGACAGGATTCAACATCAACCGATAGCACTTCTGACCCCAACTAAAGGCCCATGGCCATTCGTCCAATAGGGACTAGACATCTTAGATCCATTCCCTCGAGCCTTAGGTTAATGAAAGTTCCTTCTGATGACCATTGATTATTTCACAGTGGGTTGAAGCTGAGCCCTTAGCCCAAATCACAAAAGCGAAAGTCCAGGACTTCGTCTGAAAGTTGATTATCTATCGATACGACCTCTCTAAGGTATTGATTTCCGACAATGATAGACAATTCAGTGGAATCCAACTCCATGAATTTTGTGAAGACCACGGGATAGAGCAGTGCTTCACTTCAGTAGGCCACCCGCAAGCAAATGGAGAGGTTGAAGTCACCAATCGAACTCTCCTACAAGGTTTGAATGCCAGACTGGATCGGACTAAGGAGTCATGGATGAAAGAGCTTCATCATGTTCTTTGGTCCTATCGAACCACCCATAGAATCCCAACCTGTGAAACACCTTTCAACTTGGTGTTCGGAACTAAGATGGTCATACTCGTGGAATTCGGGCTTCCTTCCCTCCCAGTCGAAGAGTATGATGAAGACACCAATCCAATTTAGCTCAAAACCAACCTCGACCTGATCGAAGAAAGTAGGAAATGTGCAGCGATAAGGATGGTTGCCTGTTAAAGGGTAGCTAGATATTATAATACTTGGGTCAAGGCTAAAAAATTCCGAGTTGACGACCTTATCCTTTGACGAACTGAGGTCTCTCAACCCATGGAACATGGAAAGCTCACACCTAATTGGAAAAGCCCCTATCAAGTCAATAAGGTGATACGTCCGGAAACCTACTACCTGAAGCAGCTAAATGGGACTATACTCCTTAGACTTTCGAATTCGGCCAATCTTCGTATGTATTATCAATAATCCAAATGAATAAATGAATTTTCAAATTCATCCTCCAAAAGTCTTCAAAAAATCGAGAGCAGTCTCTCAAAGTCCCTTTGATGGGGACCTTAGTTAAGCAAATTCTTTAGATCAGAATTGCTTCAAGTCAAAATCCCTTTAATCGGGATGTTAATACAGCAAATTCCTCAAATCGAAACCACTTCTAATCGAAGTCCCTTCGATCAGGACCTTAGTACAGCAAATTTCTTAGATCGAAGTCGCTTCAAGTCAAAGTCCCTTTGATCGGGATCTTAATACAGCAGGTTTCTCAGATCGAAACCACTTCTAATTGAAGTACCTTTGATCGGGACCTTAATTCAGCAAATTCCTTAGATCGGAATCGCTTCAAGTCAAAGTCCCTTTGATCGGGACGTTAATACAGTAGGTTCCTTAGATCGGAACCACTTCTAATCGAAGTCCCTTTGATTGGGACCTTAGTTCAGCTAATTTCTTAGATCGAAGTCGCATCAAGTCAAGGTCCCTTTGATCATGACATTAATACAGCAAGTTCCTTAGATCGGAATCACTTCTAACCGAAGTCTCTTTCATCGAAATCACTCTAAACAAAGGTCCCTTTGATCGGGACGAGTACACAGCGAATTCCTCAAATCAGAATTGCTTCAAACGAATATCCCTTTAGTCGAGATAATTGATATAACAGGTTCCTCATATTGGAACTACCCCATATGAAATCTCTACGATCGGGATGCTGACTCGATAAGATACTCCGATCAAAACTATTTTGTATGAGATCCCAATAATCGAGATAATTAACTCAACAGGTTCCTCTAGTCAGAACAACTCCACTTCGGATCCCTTCTTATCAGAACGTCGACTTAACAAAACTACACAAGTTGGAGTGCACCACAGGAAAATAGAAAATTACACTCATTCATCGAAGGAAAATTCTTACAAGAGCAATAACTCCAGTATTTCTTTTACAAGAAGCAACGAAAAGAGAGAAAAATAAAAGATTTTACATCAAAATTACAGTAAATCCTACGGGATCGAGGTTCTGACATAACGATGCCTTCTCCGCTTCACTTCAGAAATGGCATAAAATGACCGTGAGCTCATTGAGGTCAAAATCCCGTTCATTCGGTGCCTATTTTTCTGCAGCACCAGACTTTAGTCTTCGAAGAAACCATAGCTGATGTCGAGATTGAGAAGAGCAGCAAGCTAGAGGTGATGAAGGTGATTCCATCGAGGTTGAAGCAATGTTTGCTTGGAGTCCAACTCTGTCCAGCCTTGGAGCAATGAGCCCTCCATCAATCCAGATGCATGATAGATACCCCGGGAAGATAATCAAATTTGCATCAAAGCATCCCATCGATGTTTCAAGACTGCGGTCTCCAAGAAGACCACAGCAGATGAAGCTTTGAAGGCAGAGGATGCAATCCAGATTATCACCCTTCGGGGCAGCTCGACCCTCTCCCATTTGGAAGCAGCGCATCACGCAAGCACCCAAGGAACCAAGGATTCAAAAATCGATACCGATTTCCGTACCGATTCCTAGTCGGTACGATACCGTACCGTAGCGTACCGACACTCGGTATGCTTCGATATACCAATTTTTTTCGACTCAATTTTGATTCCAAATTTTTTTTTAATTTTTAAATTAATTGAGATCCAAATTAATATTGTTTTATGTTAAATAATAATTCTAACATCCCCAAAATAAAATAAAAAAGTCTAAAACAATGCATTACATGTATTTGATGTATAATTTTTTAAGATATAAAAAATAATTTACTAACCTCAAGATCTCAAATGATCTAAAATTTTGTTGAGTATTTGTGATGCTCGTGGATATCCGGATCATCCGCATACTCCGGAGGAACATCAGTCCATCCCTATATCCAACCAGTACTATAGTCCTGAATATTCATCTCATAAGGTAACCTCTCTGGATTGTAAGACATCTCAGATCTCTTGCTCAAACTCTAGCTTTGAGAGGTATCCTTAGGACGATAGTATGGCTGTGGAGGGCCCCATCCAAATATGTCAGTAACAAAATCCAATCCATAAGAAGCTCCAGGCTGCATAAGATAGTAACCACTGGAAGACGATGTCTCAGATGCATCATATCCATATCCATATGGATCATAAGCTGCCTACGGGTAGTAAGATCCATAATACGAGGATGATCCAGATAATCAATGGATCCTACTTCACGTGCCAAATCATTTGCAGCTGCATCGTATGCTGGATGACCTCTGAAAGATCGTCGTCTATATGAAATAGTATCCTCACGACCTCTATCAGCTTATGCACCATAATCCCTATCTTGTGTGGTATGTGTAAACCGAGACTCACCGATGAATCGAATACCGCCCTACGACTGCATCTCATGAACAACAGTTTCTTGTCCTTCAGTCCCTCCCTGATCATCTAATCCGTCACTACTATCATCACTCACCTTGGTCTCCAAATCTAAGCCAGCTGACTCCTATACTCTGCAATTATTTTTTCTTTTGCTTTATCTTTTTTCTTACTTTGCTGCGTCTGAGAGGATGAATCTCTTCTTGCTTGAGATGGCCGCCTTCGTCTCAAAAATTCTCGCTCAAACATCAGGAAGGATGTCTCGAACAAAGAATCATGTGATGAATGACTTCTCTGTGTACCCTCAGGCTGTGGCTGATCAGCTGGAACCCTATGTGGAATATTTGTATCTGCCCATCACCCCGGATCCACCCTGATCTCCCTAGTTACTAAACTGGCTGGTCATGGAGGAGATCCCGGCTCATCAAGTTTTGGCTCCTGCTAGCCTGCAAGCCATCCAATTATCGGATCGTCGTCCCCAACAACATAATCACCCAACATCGGATCCGTATACTTCAGCTATACTTCATCCTAGATATATTTTAGCCTCAACCTTAGATTATAATGAACATATACAAGATCGTTGAGGCGCTTGTGTGTCAAATGGTTCCTCTATTTGCTGTGGATAAGGAAAAAAATCAACCAATTACACTCACAGTCACTAGAGACTTTCTGGGAAAGAATGCGAATGGCTACAGCTTTCAAATTTCCTACAGACTGTCCAAAATAAATCCACCATTCAACTGCAAAAATATTAACCAAAATTACATATCATATTTCATGATATTGGTAGGTATGTAAAATCAAAATCTCCTCGTTATGGATATGTAATTTACCTGGATTCATCTTCTTTTTACTTACGACAGTCGATGAGACTCCAAAGCTGTCCATCCCTCTCTAAATTATTTCGTCTATGAAAAATATATTTGTTATATTAATAAATATACAGTTGATTATAGACTGAATTTAGTTAAATATTCATTTCTCATCCTCTCTAACATACCTCTTGCAGACGTAATTTCTGGATCATCGACCATCTTATATATCACATTACGAAGGGCAGTAAGAAGCTCGTTATCCATATGTATCCCAGGAATGGTGTACTTGAATCTTGGATTCAAATAGTAAGCTGTAGATAAATTCCATAAATGGAGTAGATTCATACAAGTAGAAAAAAAATTTCAACTTTTGGATTCGTGCTCACCGGCTATATGCAAATCCCTACCCCATCTGATAGTCCTAGCAACGCTCGATAATGTTGACATATTCCTGGCCATGTTTTGGATCTATCTCACTGATCTGTTTCTTTGTCCTTTCCATCATGTGATACAAAAAGCCCATCTAGAGATATCTTTCACTGTCCACGACGTGAAGCACCTTATATAATGGCTTAATAGCCTTCACTATCTTATCAGCCCATTACCAAAATGACTGACCAGTCACCAAAGTTCTCCACATGACTTTCTTCAGTACCAGCACTCGCATATCTGCTCTCCTGCCACTCGGCACCAACAAACATCTAACGCAATGCTGCTTTCTTCTCTAAAAAGCTATCAAGTGCTATATAATTTGTAGCAAATTGGATGACACCCGATATCAAAATCTCCCCCAATATATGTCCGCATCAATGACAAGACCCATGTACGATTATAGATAAATCTAGTAATAGTTTGAGCTGAGTCCACTGCCTGCTGCACCCTACGAAGCTTCCCAATATCCATTAACATAAGATCAATGCAATATGTAGCACATGGGATCCAGTAAATATGTGGTCGCTGCTCCATCAGCAACTCTCTAGCGGCCTTATATTGCGGTCCATTATCTGTAATGACCTGCACGATATTCTGCTCTCCTACTAAATTAATCATCTCCATCAATCCAAAAAATACATAGCGTCGTGCACCTTATCTGAAGCATCAATTGAAGTGTGAAAAAATATTTTTTCATCACAATAAGTTAAGAAATTGATGATGCTCCGCCTGATAGGACCGGTCCAACCATCACATATCACCATTAATCCGAATGTAGGCCATTTATTCTTATAAGAAATCTATTTCTGCAACTCCTCTGTTACTATCAAGAAGCTGACCATAAATATCCTTAGGTGCTAGGGGATCTACACTCGAACCGACTGCCTGTATGACTGAAATGGCAGATTAATAGTAAGTATTACCTGCAGCAGTTGCTGGAATGTGGCTAAAATGAAACCATTATCCAATAGCTCGCCACGCCTTTTTTCTTATCCTTCTTCAACATACTATCAATCCTCTGTTGTTTTGAATCTTTACTGGAAAAAGCATGTAGATCCAAATCATGAATGGTGGCTCCTGCTGGCACATCCCTGACAGACCTCCTGCTACCAAATGCTCACAGCATAGATGAAATATCATGCCTGCCTCTACTGGGTCTCCCTGACTGAGGTGGTTCTGAACTCGGATTCTCTCTCAGCAACCGTAGAGTCAGATCTCGATTCATAGTATGACGGTCCAAATCATTCTCTATATCTGGCCATCTCCATATGGTACTGATCATCCATAATCGCCCGGATGGCAGCCTCCATCCATGCCTCATCATCTGGAGCGGAGGCCTGCTCTAACTCTCTGGAGTAATAAGATGGCTCTACAGCTTGACAGTCCACCTCTGCTCTCTTCTGCTTGGCCTTCTTCGTTGATTTAAAATCAGCAAGATATTTCTTCATTAACTGTTGGATCTCCTGCGGGCATTTTCGATATATGACCACATCGGGGTAACCACCAGTCAAATACCGCTTCAACCTAATCATCCCTTTCTTGAACTCTATATTGCACCATTTGCATCTGCAATGGTGACAAGCCGAGAGCATTTCGCCATGCTCCCAATCAATCACGCTCGGTATCCTTCTTACTTATTTCTACAAATTTAACAAAATATATCATTTTAATAATTACCTATTGTTGGGGATAAATCCCGCTCTCGCTGAAGTCGAGTCTGAAGCTTAGCCTAATGCAGCTGGTAATCACGGAAGAGCTTCAATCGAAAATTCTCCCTAGCAGCCGAATTTACTTAGCGGCCGAGCCCCAGCCGAACCTCTTCAGCCGACCGAGCTTCTATGGAAGTCGAACTCCTTCCGAACTCCTCCAGCAGTCGAGCTTCTACGAAAGCCGAACTCCTTCCGGCCTCCTCCAGCAGCCGAGCTTCTACGGAAGTCGAACTTATTATTCCTTCTGATGGATTCCTACATGCGATCCCACTACTGAACGGTTACAATTATCACGATAATTACGATCAGCATTTATCAAGTCAATCACGATCGGCATTTATCAGGATGGTTATGAGTCATTAATCAAAGCAGTTACAACAAGCTCCGCCTATAAAAAAGGACCCTCAAGATACGTTCTCTAAGCTCTTCTCTCCTCTAAACTCTGTCGAACTCCACACTGAACACTCCATTTTTGTTGGCCAAAGCTAACTTGACCGTCGGAGGGTCCTGCCGGAGCCACCCCCACTGGCTCCAGACGGGATTTTGTTTTGCAGGTCACTGACGACGACCTCATCCTCGACTCCAGCTCGATCCGACGTCAACCAAATTCTGCACCAACAGATTTGGCGCTAAAGAAAGGACCCTCTATTCTTAAGGTTTTTCTTGATCTTAAAGGAGTGCTCAGCAGCAATCTAGAGTTCTTCCGAGAAAAAATGCCTCTCAGAAAAGCTACGACCCAACGATCAACGACCTCTGCAGTCAGATCCCGTCCAGATACATCAGTTCCCGCTCCAGCTTCGGTAACTCAATCTCCACCTGCAGCCATAGCAGATCCGGAATAGTTTAACCTACTGATGCAGCGGGTTCAGGGCCTCACCGAGATGGTACAAACCATGTGGCAACCTCCGACGACGACTCCAAGAAATCCGCCGCCGATGGAGGGCATGCCCATCACCGTTAGGAAGGAAAAGCAGAGAGCAGAGGATCTAAATTCGAATCATGGTTCTCCTCCGAAGGAGACCTTCCCCATCTATAGCCGAAAGCCCTCCAAAGTCTGCGACCGAGACGACGTCCTCAATCACAAACTACAGGAGTTGGATCAGCGGATTGAAGAGCTCGGCCACGTTGCCCCAACTCACCATAACGACGTTCGCACCGATCCTCCTTTCTCTCCCCAAATTATGCAAGAGCCCGTTTCACCGAACTTCAAGCTCCCTCAACTTGAAAGCTACGATGGAACTTCTGATCTGGTTGATCATCTGGAGACCTTTCGGATCATGATGCTGCTTCACGGTGCACTAGACACCATATCATGCCGAGCTTTCCCATCTACCTTAAAGGGAGCAGCAAGAAACTGGTACTCGACATTGAAGCCAGGTACGATCTTCTTTTTTGACCAAATGAGACATCAATTCGTGGCTCACTTCGTCAGCAGCCGACGTCCATGCCAAAAATCAGATTTTCTGATGAATGTCAAGCAGAAGCAGGAGAAATCCATCCGGATTTATGTCATCCAGTTTAACGCCGCGACATTGAAGGTTCGGGACCTAGACCAGTCTGTTGCAATGGCCGCGTTCAAGGATGGCCTTCAGAAAAACAATTTGCTATTTTTCCTGAAAAAGTACCTCAAAAACTTTGCCAATCTGCTAGCCCGAGCCGAGAGATATGTCCGTGCGAAAGAAGCCTTCAAATTGAAGGACAGAAGAAGTCGTAGGAGAGCGGTGGGTGGACGAGTCTAATAAACCCACCATCGATAGAGGGCCGAGTGAATTTCGACCGCACTCATGAACTCCCCCCGGGCGCAAGCGAGCCCGAACTCCTCGAGCTCATCATCAAGGAAACCCCGACAAAAGGGCGCGAAGAAGTCCTCCCGGAAGGTTCCACAACTACGCCCCCCTCAATGCTTCTAAGACTCAAGTTCTGACGGAAATTAGGAACCAGCTGTCAAGACCAGAAGAGTTACGATCTCCTTCAAACAAGCGCGATCGAAGCAAATACTGCCTTTATCATTGCGAGCATGGCCATAACACTGAAGAATGTGTTCAGCTCCGAGACGAAATCGAGGAGCTCATCAGGAGAGGCCAGCTGGGTCGATTCTTCGGACGCCAGTCTGAAGCAGGAGAAGATCAGCCGAGGGTGTTGCCATAGCCAAAACCATCAATGACGGAGGAACAACAGAAAGGTCGATCGCCTCCCGAATCATCGACGCCACGTCTGGGAGCATGGTACTTCGGCAATCCGTCATCTCTAGTGTCAAAGCCAAGAGGAGCTTGCTCCAAATTATGTGATGACAAAAAAAACTATGTAAAAACTATAAAAACTATGCAAAAACTATGTGATGACAAGGAAGAAGCTGTCAATAGTGGCTGTGTTAGAAACAGGAGAACCTCATCCTAACATGAGCCGATCAAAGTCCTTCAACCTCGGCTAGAGATAAGATCTCTCCCGAGCGACCGTGCTAACCTCGACTAGAGATAAGATCTCTCTCGAGCGCCCAAGCTTCAACCTCAACTAGAGATAAGATCTCTCTCGAGCGCCCAAGCTTCAACCTCGACTAGAGATAAGATCTCTCCCAAGCGATCGTGCCAACCTCGGCTAGAGATAAATCTCTCCCGAGCGACCGAGCTTCAACCTCGGCTAGAGATAAGATCTCTCTCGAGCTTCGAAGGCCTCGTTCATCTTAGACGAGATGGGGGAGAGGCCCTGATAACGGCCCTTATGTACCCCCACAGTCCGTTAGAAATAGAAGGAGAACCTCATCCTAATGTGAGCAAAGTCGAAGGCCTT